>CANXYC010240848.1:0-191274 GCA_948193065.1 Aleurites moluccanus | reverse complement strand
AAAGTCAAATAAATATGCCAATGTTGAGTGCCATCATTGCAAGAAAAAGGGCCACATCAAGAAGTTCTGTCGGAAGTTTAAGAAAGAACAGTCGAAGAACAAAGGTGTGAAGAAAGATGACAGCAGTGATGATGAACATGTCAATGTTATTGATGAATTCCACATTATTTGTGATGAAGATACCATTAATCTTGCATCCCAAGAGACTAGTTGGGTGATTGACAGCGGTGCCACAGTTCATGCGACATCTCTAAAAGAATTATTCTCATCCTATAAATTAGTAAAGTCTGATGTTGTCAAAATGGCAAACGGAAAATTTGCAAAAGTTGCTGGTATAGGAGATGTTTGCCTAGAGATGGAGAATGGCATGAGATTAGTCTTGAAAGATGTTAAGCATGTTCCAGAGATGGGCTTCAATTTAATTGCTGTTGGCACACTTGATGATGAAGGTTATTGTAGTACATTTAAGAATGGTCAATGGAAACTCACTAGAGGCTCCTTGGTGGTGGCCAAAGGACGAAAGCACACAAAGTTGTATTTGACGCAAGTAAAGCTCTCTAAAGATGTTGTGAATGTAATAGAGAATGACAGTACAGTTGAATTATGTCATAGAAGGCTTGGTCACATGAGCGAGAAAGGGATGACCTATCTCGTTAAAAAGAATGTACTATCCAAAATGGATCAAGTGCATTTGAAGAAATGTGTTGATTGTTTGGTAGGAAAGCAAAATAGAGTTGCTTTCAAAACTTTTCCTCCTTCCAGAACAAAGGATGTGCTGGATCTGGTACACTCAGTTTTGTGTGGGCCAAGGCCAAAGTCACTTGGTGGTTCTCAATACTTTGTGATTTTCATTGATGATCATTCCAGGAAGACATGGGCATATACCTTGAAAACAAAAGACGAGGTGTTAAATGTTTTCAAGCAATTTCATGTCTTTGTTGAACAACAGACCAGCAAGAAGTTAAAATGCATCCGGACTAATAATGGTGGAGAATACACTGGACCATTTGATGCTTATTGTAAAGAGCATGGTATTCGGCATCAAACGACGACACCAAAAACACCGCAGTTGAATGGTTTAGCTGAGAGGATGAATAGAACTTTGATGGAGAGAGTTAGATGTTTACTCTCACATTCAAAGTTGCCTAAAATGTTTTGGGATGAAGCATTACTTATAGCAGTATATATACTAAACCTTTCACCTTGTGTTCCTCTTCAGTTTGATACTCCGGAAAGAGTATGGTCAGGAAAAGATATTTCCTATGATCATCTGCGGGTGTTTGGTTGTAAAGCCTTTGTGCATATTCCAAAGGATGAAAGATCCAAGCTTGATGCTAAGATGCGACAGTGTATATTCATAGGCTATGGTCAAGATCAACTTGGCTATAGATTCTATGATCCAGTCCAAAAGAAGCTTGTTAGAAGTCGTGATGTTGTGTTTATGGAAGACCAGACAATTGAAGACATAGATAAGGCTGAGAAGAATGTTTCAAGTTCTGATGATGACTTGAAGCTAGTTCCTCCAATACCGATGCAAAGACAAATTAGAGAAGAAAATGATCAGCCAAATTTAGAAGAAGCAAATGCTCTCATTGAGACTGAATCGAATGATGATGATGTTCATGATCAACCACCGACACCAGAGGTTTCTCCAGTACCACTAAGGAGGTCTAATAGAATCAGACAACCATCTATTACACATCCCGATGATCAGTATGTGTTACTAACTGAGGAAGGAGAACTAAAATGTTTGGAAGAAGCCATGAATAGTGAACACAAGAAGAAGTGGCTTGAAGCCATGCAAGATGAGATAAAATCCTTGCATGAGAATAAAACATTTGAGTTGGTAAAGTTGCCTGAAGGTAAGATAAGTGGGTGTTCAAAATTAAGCATGAAGAACACAGTCTCCAACTACGATTCAAAGCCAGATTGGTTGTTAAAAAATTCAGACAGAAAAAAGGAATTGATTTTGATGAAATCTTTTCCCCAGTTGTAAAGATGACATCCATTCGTATAGTGCTAGGACTAGCTGCAAGTTTGAATTTAGAGATCGAACAAATGGATGTGAAAACTGTCTTTCTACATGGTGATTTGGAAGAAAAAATATACATGGAGCAGCCAGAGAGTTTCAAAGAGAAAGGAAAAGAGGATTGTGTTTGTAGATTGAAGAAAAGTCTTTATAGCTTGAAACAAGCATCGAGACAATGGTATAAGAAGTTTGAGTCGATTATGGGTAAGCAAGGCTACAAGAAGACTACTTCAAACCATTGTGTTTTTGTGAAGAAATTCTCTAATGAAGATTTTATTATACTATTGCTCTATGTGGATAACATATTAATCGTTGGCCAAAATATTTCCAGAATCAATAGCTTAAAGAAGCAGTTGAGCAAGTATTTTGCCATGAAAAACTTGGGGCCAGCAAAACAGATTCTTAGCATGACAATTATCGGAGGCGCCAAGAAGATATGGTTGTCACAAGAGAAGTACATTGAGAAAGTATTTCAAAGGTTCAACATGGATAGAGCTAAAACGATTAGTTGTCCTCTTGCTAATCACTTTAAACTGAGCTCTAAGCAAAGACCTTCAACAGAAAATGAGAAGGAAGGGATGGATAAAGTTCCATATGCTTCATTAGTTGGAAGTTTAATGTATGCCATGGTGTGCACATGACTAGATATTGTTCACTCGGTTAGAGTAGTGAGTCAATTTCTTTCAAATCTTGAAAAGGAACATTGGGCTACAGTGAAATGGATATTCAGGTATCTTAGAGGCACTTCCAAGAAATGTCTATGTTTTGGAGATGCCAAACCTGTGTTAGTTGGCTACACAGATGCAAATATGGCTGGCGATGTTGACTCCAGGAAGTCTACATCAGGTTACCTGATTACATTTGCAGGGAGAGCTGTGTCATGGCAATCAAAATTACAAAAATGTATTGCTTTATCCACTACTGAAGCAGAATTTATTGCGGCAACAGAAGCAAGTAAGGAATTGTTATGGATGAAGAAGTTCTTAAATTAACTGGGTTTTTATCATGGCAAATACCAACTATTTTGTGATAGCCGAAGTGCTATCCACCTTGGTAAGAATTCCTCCTTTCATTCGAGATCAAAGCACATTGATGTGAGATATCACTGGATAAGAGATGTATTAGAGAAAAAACAATTATAGCTTGAGAAGATCCATACAAAAGAAAATGGATCAGATATGTTAACAAACATTCTACCAAAAGAAAAGCTTGAATTTTGTCATTTGGCCGCAGGAATGGTTGAATCCCCCATGTAGTCGGGAGAGGGAGAATTGTTGGGTCCCTTCACATGGGGCCCACTTATTGTTATAAAATTAAAAAAAAAAGGGTGAAAAGTTAAAAATTGCAAACACCGAATTCGATGCATTAATTTGGCTTCTTAACTCTCAACCAAATGATTGAAAAGATTGCTCAAATAGCCATGCAAGAAGGACACAAGGAAGCAAGGCAAAAGTGAGAAGAGTGAAAAGGAGAGAGTGGGAGAGCTAGAGCAAAAAGCTCTAAAGAAAATTTTGAGTGATTTTTATGAGTTAATTTTAGGAAATAATTTTTAAAATTGTGAGTAACAAAATAGTGAGAGAATTTTATTTTGGATATTTTTGGGAAACACTTTGAGTGCCACTATTTTGGGTATATCTCAAATTATTATATTATTCCTCTAGTGTTATTCTAGGGAAGACTCTCTCTGTGTACCTACTAATTTTATTAGTGAAGATTTATTTGAAACTTATCCGTGAACGTAGCCCAATTAAAGGGGTGAACCACGTTAAATTTGTTGTGCCATTTTATTTATTATTTTCTGCAGTATTATATTGTTTCACTAAAATAATTATGATATATTGTGCAATTAATTATTCGAGATATAATTCTGTCTAAGGAGATTGAGTTTTAAGTGAGACCGATTGTGATTTCTCCAATTTTTTCTGAAAATTATTCTTGGTATAATTTTTATACAGTTATTCATATACTATAATTGTGATTTATCTCGCTACGTTATCCCAACAATAATATCGAAACACAAGTTCTCAAGACAGTTACAAATTTATAGATTTTTTAAAATTCATCATTCACGATAATAATTTATTTTGAAATTTTTTAAAATTTCACGTAGAATATGAGATTTTGAAAAAAAAATTATTTTAATAAATAAAAAATTTTATAAATTATATTTTTATTATAAAAATATTATTAAAATTTATGAATTTTATTTCTATTCCAAATGAATAAAACTGTAAAAATTTATGAAATTCTTGAGAAGATTTTCAATGCTATATAACCCAAAATTTAAAATACTCCTTAAATGTGTATTCCAATCATAAGCCTAGTTAGACATGACAAATACGAACATCCCAGGTTTACCTAATAGTATACTATAAGACTAAACTCTAAAGTATGAAAGTCATTCAATGGTAGTTCGGAAGAGAAGACCAAATAAATATAATGTGGTAGGACGAAAGATTATTTAGGGGCCAAAACATATATGTATATATAA
The DNA here is from genome assembly GCA_948193065.1 of Aleurites moluccanus. NCBI lineage: Eukaryota > Viridiplantae > Streptophyta > Magnoliopsida > Malpighiales > Euphorbiaceae > Aleurites > Aleurites moluccanus. Next base: position 186,754 of record CANXYC010240848.1, on the reverse strand, counting down.
TAAAATAAAATAAAAAAGCCTTCTGTACTTAATATTGATAGATGAGTTACAATGTCTACTGCTATATAACATATATTTTCAAAACATTTAATTTAGCTCTTCCTTGCTTTCTTGATTGATACAAAACTTTTAATTATTAATCTATCAACTTTGTTTCAATGGGGAAATCTTGAAAAACTTCTTCTTTGACATTACTAATTATAGCAGTCTTGGACTTATAATCATCATGATATTGTTGATAAACATAGGAAACAAATCCCCATAATGCAAGAAGCATAGCAATTATCTTTAAACCATCCATTTTATCGTGGAAAATGAAGACAGCAAGCACAGGAACAATAGGCAAACCTAAAGTACTAATGACATTAGAGAACAGTGAAGAAACTTCAAAGATTAATCCTACACACCCAATATTGAAAACTTGCCAACAAATTGCTGTCCAAATTAAGGTCATAAGATAGGACACATTACCCAGTTCAAATCTTTCCATATCTCTTGTTAGTCCTTTCCATTCCCCACTAGCAAAAAGTCCTACTAAAATAGCTAACGTAGCAACTAGTGATGGGTAAAATATCATATCCAAAATCATCTTGAAATTTTCTTGTTTTAACACTTTCTTGAAACAGAATTGTATTAAAGAAAGCGTTAATCCATATCCAGCAGAAGCACCAACAGTACATATAAAACCAATCACATATTTCCCTTTAGAAATTTGTTTCGATTCTTTCGAATCGTTTTGAAACATTAGGAGAGTAGAAGAAATGGTGAGAAGAACTATGGAATTGATAATAAAAGGAGTGAATTTTTGGGAATTAAGGAAGAAAGAAAATAAGGCATTGAAGCCTAATTGTGAAGCACAAATTAGAGTATAAGTAGACACTGGAAGGTATAAAAGCCCAAGTGAATATAACAGAGAGTTTGCTGCTAAAAATATGCCAAACATGGTATAAATTAATAGTAGCTTTAATTTAGAAGGTGAATTTGCATTAATAATAATATTATTTGTGGTGGGATTTTTGGATGGTGTCAGGAAATGAAAGAGAAGGATACTTGGGAAGCCAGCTGTTTGTACAAATGTTGCCATCCATTTGCTATTTCCACCCTTATCAAAGTACAGTCTTCCCAAAATTGTGGCCACAGTCTGGCCAGCAAGAATAAAGAATGAGTAGATGGTTATAAGGATCCTCAATTTATATTTCTTTTGTGGAGAAACTGTTGGCTGATTGGTAAAAGTTTTGTGCTCAGCTTGGGTTACCTCTTCAGTTTCTTGGCCTGCCAAGGGCATATAAAGAATAAATGGTATGAGAACAAGGACTAAAACTGAAAATTGGGTTGGGTTAATTAGACTGAATATTGTTTATGAAAATTTTTTAATTGAGTTTTATATGAGTTTAGGCTTAGTTAAATATAATCAATAATTTTGAACTTGAATCAAATATGGATTGAGGCCATTTGACACCCGAGGGAGACTTAAAATCGAGTCCCCCACCAGTAGGGGGCGCTTTCCCTTTCAGTGTTGGACGCATGACTGAGTCATGCTTTACATGGCTAGTCAGGCTTTACATAGGGCAGTGTTCAGTTCCCCATTCCTCTAACGACTAACTACTAATTTATTCAACTCTATCTTGTGATTAAAAAAAAAAAAAAAAAGAGAAAAATTAGGTTCAAATTAGTCCAATGGGCCCAAATATATATTTTGTTTAGTGAACCCAAATATATTATGTTATTTTAATTATACCAATATTTTTTACATGTGCTTTGCAATGCGATTTAAATTTAATTTTAAAATTAATTTGAATCAGTTATTTAAATTTTTTATTTTTATTTTAAATAATTTAAAAGATAATTTTTTTACAATTATAATATCTTTAAATCAAACAATATTCCTCGAACTCCTTATATTTTCTTAACCGTTAGTACATAAATTAAATAAATTTTAAACACTTGACTATATATGATTTTCTAATATATAATATTTTATTTCTAATAACTATTTTATTAATATAAGAATAAGAATTTTTTTTATATTAAAAATCATGTTTTTAATTGACAATTTAAAAAATTTATCAATATCATATATATATATATATATATATATATATATATATATATATAACAAAATTAAGCTATTGACATGTTAAAATAATAAAGTTGAACTAAAAACTAAAAAAATAAATTGAAAGAATTAACTTATAAATATAGATATAAAGTTAGCTCATTAACGCGTAAAAATAAATTAAAGTAAAATTAAGAAAATAAAAAATTTAAGTATGAGAGATTGATATTTTAAAAGATGTGAGAAATTATTATTGTGAAACAAATACAAATATGAAAAAATAATAATTTCATGAATATATATTTATAGTGAAAAAATTCATTACAATCATTATTGAAATATTAATTATAATATAATTAGAATACTAACTTTTAGTTGTATTAGAATTTTTTTTTTTAATATACCTTTGTTAAAAAATCTGAATTAGAATATAATTAGAATTAATTTTTATTTGTATTAAGATTTTTTTTTTTTTTTAATCTTTGATTGATAATGATAAATAATGTAGAATCAATAAATTTAATAAGTATGTTTCATAAATAGTTATACTGGAATAAGCTTTTCTATTAGTGACTTATAGTGAATTTAAAAAAATTATTGTACTTGATTATTGCCTTTTATTTTCTTTTATAACTGTGTTTCAATGATTATTGACTTTGTTTTACAGAGTCTCAAATTAATTCATTTTAAAACAATATATATTAAAGAATTATCTCTAAAAAAAAATTAAAAAAGCCTCCTTTCTATCTATCTCAATATATATATATATATATATATATATATATATTTCTATTCCCCTCCTCAAATGCTAAAAAAAAAAAAAATTATTGGCACAGTAAAATTTATTCACTATAATATGTGGTAAAACAGTTGATTAATCATTTTAAAACAAAGGCTTAGCTTACAAGAATGAATATAATCAATCAATAACATCAATTCCATCCCTAAACATCTTTTATAATATTTAGGGTTCTTAAATAATTAATAAAAACTTGTATCTAAATACTTAATTAAATCACTCAAAAGAAGAAAAAGAAATGAAGAGTAATAAAAAATAAAAATAAAAGCTTAAATGCTTACCCATGATTTGAAGTTGCATTTCTTCAGGTTCTCCCATGTGAAAGTTAGAGAATTTAGAACAGAGAAAGAGAGAGATCAGACTTGGAGTTTTATACGCTAACAGAGCAAACAAAAATGCACCGAGTGCAGTTCTTGCTGCTGATGTCTAATTTCTTTATGTTTGGGAACAGACAGAGAGACAGAGAGATCAGATTTGGAGTTTAATTTTAATATGTAAAACTATAAGCAATGAAAATTTAAAATAATTTGGAAAATTATATGCTAAAAAGTACAAGTGTTCAATAATTATTTAGATCTTGGGCATTTGTCAGTGAAAATGGGTCTGTTTTTGCATTGATACTCTCAACTTGTCTTATTTTATGAACCCCACAAGGCAGTTTCAGTTTCATTTTGTTTGGACTTGAATCTAATCTGCCGGCCTAATCCTAATTATTGCTTTTAATTAATTTTATCGCAAAAGTAGGTTAAATGGCATATTACTAAAACCCTAATTATTGGTGGAATAAATAAAAAAATAGATAGAGGCCATTGTTGAATTAATTAATGGGTTTGTACAAAAGAGTGAACTCTAAGAATAATATATGTTGTTAATAAAATTCGTTTCGTCCAAATTAGGTAGAGATAGATTCTCACCCACCCACAAGTTGTGATGTGAGACTAATCATTTCTCATTAAAATTGATGTGAGACTAATCATTTCTCATTAAAATCATTCATTTAATTGCCTATAACCCATTGTTAAGTGCGTCATTGTTTTTCATTCCTAGTTAGTAATTTCATTATAAATTTTTAAAAGAGAGAAAGCTATTAAAATTTTATTATCTTACCCCTTACAAAGTTTAAAATAATTATTCTTTTTTAAATATTAATCTTATTAATAAATTTCGAATTCTAACATCAATTTTTAAAATTATTTTATTTTATCTTTAAATTAAGAGACTATATAATCAATTTTCATGCAATTTTCTAATACTAACTGACATGGACTAATATTATTTTTAATTTCTAGTTACTGATTTCGTTAGAATTTTTCCAAAAAGTGAAGACTATTAAAATTTAAAAAATAACTACCACATAGTTTGATATTTGATCTAATTCATGAGTTAGAATCTTTATTTTTAAAGCCGAATTCATTTATCCTTACACTTATATTTTGCCAATTAATAGTATTTCTATTAAATTTTAATATAAAATTATATTAGTCAAAGGTAAGAAGCTAGTAAAAAATATATTAAAAAAAATTAGGATGAATTAGTATTAGTCTTTAAAATTGATCATTCAAGGCCTATATTTTAGTAAATTTCTAAGACTGAATAAATCTCGAGAATAAATAGTAATCAATCCAAACAGTTTCATTGTTATGTTATTCATTTATAAAATGAAAGGATTATTTACTTTCTGGAGCATTTTAACCAGCGGTGGTAAAATTTAAACAGGCTAGCCATCTGCGCCAAACTCATAAACTACGGTATAAAATCCAATTTACCACGCATGTTTCTATATGCACTAAAAAGTCCAAACGTGTACACATACAGATTCACAGTAAAATTGCATTAGCATTGAATCTTGGATACATTGGATGACAAACAACAAATCTAGGTTATAGTAACCTATGATTTTCTTTCATCAATGGCATAAAATGGAAATATATATAACAACAAAAGAATATTTATATTGATATGTAATATTACAAAAAATAATACCTTTCCTGTCATCCGCCAGCCCGCTGCCCAATTTCCCAAGGCAAAAATCCAGCATATAGCTTCAGATTTGGCGTGGAATCCGAGCATTTTCACCCGTTAGGTTTGTTGAAACAACTCATTTAAGCTAGATCTGCAATCAACTTTTCCAATTTCCCTTATTTCACTTCATCTATATATTTCCTTGTATGTCCAACTAAAAAACCCCTAGGTATATTCTCTTTCTAGTCATCATTTGTCATGCCTGTGTAAACAAGCTTGATAGTTTCAATTCCCAAATGCTAGTCATATGTATGATTAATTAATTAAACTAAACAAAGCTCAATGGTGATTATTAATTATTAAGTGGAAGAGATGGGCTTACAGAAGAATGAGGGATCTGAAGAAGAATGAGTGAGATGCAGTATAAAGATACAGAAATAGCAGCCCCTGCGACAAAATTATAAAAAAGCCGCCGATCGTCTTTTGAGGGTATAAAGACTGACTTGAGTGTATTGGTTAATTCAAAAAGTCGATGAGATACCTGCAGAAGCAAGATAGCGGAACAATACCAAATAAATAAATAAATTAGTTATTACCAATGGCTCTCGTAACATTATTACATGGTCAAGGAAAAAACAATGTGCTTACTAAGACATAGATGGCAGTTGTGAGCATGAAGTTCAGCAAGGGATATTCTGGTATAATAGAAAGAAGCCACTTAGGCTGTCCATTTGGCATGTTCGATCTGCACATACATAAAAAGGAAGTTAGAAATTGCAATGTTTTATACACTAGCTGAATCCTTTCCCTTTTGAATATTTTCTTTAGAATATTGCCTTGCTGCTGTATTAATATTAGAGTTTTTTTATGTACAATTTACATCTTATTAGCTTCCAACTAGGTTCATTAGAACCCACTCGAAGAAGACTAAAAAGAAGTCGATTCAAATCCAAAAAGAGATTGACAAAGATAAGCCTATGCAGTTGAACTATTTCAGGACTGCCTCATAGGAAAGGTTACAATCAAATTGGACTGATTTGTGTTCAAATAATATCATATTTCAAGATTCATCAGTTATTTGTAGATGTGCCATCAGAGTGTCTTCTCTGATTCATCCTTCTATAAATTAAACTGTACTGATTATTGGGGACTCAAACTGAAGAGAAAAAGAGCAGAAGAAAAAGGAGAGAAAAAAGAACTAAATAGTTTAGTTCAAACCTCAGCCAGATGTGGAACTGAGAAATATAGGTCTCCAAAGTTATCTTGCCAAGCCAACTGTGAAAATGAATTAGAGCAAACACAAATTTGAGCAGAAATTTCACATCTAAATCAAGCAAATTCTGAGGAATTCTTCCCCATATAAAGTGGCATAATTATATGGGTAAAAATAACATACGCAAAGAGAGTCAAAGAGAAACTTCGAAGCTGATGAGTGAAATTCCGCAAGCAAATGTAAACACTGGAATCACAATAATCAGATAAAATAAGATACTGGAAATAATTAGATCATATCATGGGATTATCAGTTTCACATCAAACCCACCCAAATAAAAATAAAAAAAAAGACCAGAAAACAAGTCCTTTATACATACGTAATGGGGATCCACGATGTGTAGGGATGGTATTTGTTGTATGTAACCTTGTCCAGCTTGTAAATATATTCAAGCCACAAGTAACCAACCTTTGAAAGGTAAAGAACATAAGATCAAACAAAAATTAGAAAATGCAAATTAAACATGAAGCAAATGATGGGATTACTAGGTTCAGAAAATTGCATGCTCACCAATAAAGAAACTGACACAATCCCTGTTTTGATTGAGAGTCTCCTCTTGGTTTCTGATTCCTCCAATTTCTCCATCCATTTTTCTACCTGAAGTTTAGCACATTTTAAAAGATTTAGAGGTTGAGGCAACAAGAAGGAAAACCATGAAATGACCAAGTGTTCAGGTAATTACAGTGGGGTGGTAGTATGCATATATCATTCCAATGATCCAAATATAGCGATCAAGTCCAGATCTGAAATGCCACTCATGCACTCGAGGGAGATCTGGCTTTGCAGGATCGGTATACCCTGCCATAGAAAATAAACTATCATTCATACGCAGATGCCAAAAGTAACCATATCGTTTGAAATCTTGAAATAACAATTCAGTTCAATCTAACAAAAATTTCATTTACAAATATTTTTTAGATAACTAATTATCACAGTCACATTGAAGGCAACAAAAAAATAATAATAAATGAGGTACATATAAAGAAGAGAAACAAAGCCAAATTAAAGCCATAAATTTTGTTAAAAATAAAGCAAAAACCAATAACAAAAGAGCAGAAGCTACACAATCAAAAAACTTTGCAAGTCCACTTTGATTATAACAAGTTTACTAAGCAGCTTATGGTGTTTCCAAATATTTGCCAATCAAATAATGATGAATCAAAACAAGAAAAAGATATGTCAGATACTGACCTAAAAAGAATAGAAAAGGACTCCAGAGAATGTCAAAGACTCCAGGTATTTCCCAAACCAAAATGACCACAAGAAAGCATGAAAGAATCTTCACAGCCATCACCGAGCTATTTTCATTATACTTGTTTAAAATACCAAGGGCCCCATACACCATTAAAGTGAATAGCGTATGCATTGGGCAGATGTAGTACAGCATATAATCATTGTTAAGAACAATACAGCAAAAAGCCACGAAGAAATTGAGCCGCCACATCATCTGCATGAAATGATTATATATATTAAAAAAAACTCATCTCTTGTCATTATGCAATGATATAAGGTACAAAGTCACTAAGTATTACCTGAGCGAAGCGTGCAACGCTAAAATCCTTTCTAATATAATAATAAGAGAAGTTGCCAAATCCGGTCATCCAAACATATGCAGCAATAAAGATACGTATTGCATTGTATATCTCTATTGCAGCAAAGTAATGGTACATTAAGAATAGAACCTGTTAAAACAAGGCACCACAAGGTTTAATGCAGCCTCAAAATTATGCCAAATTATTTTTTACACAATCAATGCCATACATTGTTCAAAGACAGACCAAGCAGTATAAGCAATCTCCAATATTCAACTAAAATGCAGGAATGCAGGAATTGAAAAATATGGACAAAGCTTTTTCCAAGCAACTTCCATGATGGAAAACCAAAATCATATCACCCATAGTCTGTTGGCAAGATCTTCACTATAAGAATAAAAGATATATATATATATATATATATATATATATATATATATATATATGCAAAACAAATTCAATGCAAAACAAATTCAACACAGTGTTTCTGAAGTCCAAGTAACAACAATAAGAATCAGAGAAAATTTATGTTATCCAAAGAAAAAAAAGAATAGCACCATATTACAAATTTTAAACACAGGACTTAGTTTTGGTGATTACACCAAAAAAAACAAAGGATGTGAGGTGCAGAAGAGGAAATATGATATAAAAATTACTCTTTCTGTAAGCTATAGTATATTTTTAGTGCCCGAGTTACAAAGTTTTCAAACAAAATACTTGCCTGCATCCATCCTTTCCACTCTTCAGTTTGATGCCGGTTAAGGTACAGAATGGATTTTCCAGAGAATATTGATTTGTCAGCGTGTTTCTTCAATGAAGTCATTGCTGATACTATAATGAGAAGAAAGTAAAGGAAGAGGAAAAGGTCGCGGTTGTAGTTCTGTCCAAGGAGCAACCAGAGGAAAAAAGGATTAACACTGACAATGATAAACCCTATAATATTGTAGTATCAAGCATGCATATAAAGCATGATCACAGCACCACACAGACCAAAGAAAAGTAATTCTTCCATAAAACCCGCATAAGCAACCAACAATTCAATTAAGACACGATGTTTTCTCCTTTTTTCTTTAATAATTTGGGCTGAGGGGAGAGGGGGAATGGTGCCTATCATGTTTGCTATTATGACTAACACATTGTTCCTAGCTACTTGTTGCATAAAGTAAATTTATGACTTAGACAAGATTTATAGTGCAAACATATGATGAATAGTATGATTATTTGCAATAGAAGATTTTACTTGGAAGCCTAAGCTAGCACAGAAATGGTCACTCTATAGAACTGTATCTACGTACTCCCATTTAAACCCAAGAACAATGGCCAATGGACCACGAAATATCCCTTTTTCTTACTAATATATATTACTGATATTTAAAACGGTTCAACCACAAATAAAAAATCGAAGGAAGCACCATAATTAAACAGAAATTATATGCATAAAGCATTTAAAACGAAATAGTAAACTAAAGCCAAAATGGGAGTAATCACGTGTTATTATACTTGCAAGTAGCATTTCATTGCATAGATATCTGAAAAAAAAATAATGAATAGGGGCAAAATGTAAATGAAGGAACAGCAAAAAGGACCTTGGTAGAGTCTGCCAGCAAGTTTGTGCGGTCACATATATAGAAATATATTAGAATTGCCCCAAACTCAGACCTACATAAATTGGTGAAAGTATAAATTCAGAAAGAAATGAGAATTGACATTCATTTATATCACTATTTATAACATCATTGACTCACATTGCTTTTAAAGTTGCTCGGTTTTCTAGCAAGAAAGCATCATCCATTGTCATAAACCTAGAAAATCAAAAGTTGCAGAAGGTAAAAAAGAATTTTTAGGATACTCATAATAAAAATCCATCAGAGTACTGCATGATGTAAAAGCAACCTGATTAAGTTCATTCTGATAGATGAGCTATAAAATTTTGCTGATGTTGTTCTTGTTAGGCCTCCTTCAAGCAAAACAGCCCGATCATCTTCCTTAATTGTCTCCTTTTCTAACTCATCCAGATTATTGTCTGAATGGCTGCAGTATAGACAATTCAACAACATCAGAAAATAAAAAGGTGAAAATAAATACTCTATTATGTTATTCTCATATGGGAGAAATCAGCATATCGTCCTTGATTGTCTCCTTTGCATTGGTTATAATTTGATCTCTTACACTTTTTTCAATTCCTCAGTAATTCATCTCATCCCCAGGAGAAGGATGGATGCATGGGTGAGACTTGGGAGAAACAATTGGTTTAGTCACTGACCAGTTTGCTGTAATTATATTATTATGTACCTTAACATAAATACTGGTAGCCCTATCTTCACCAACTTAAGAATAGGAAAGAAAAACATCTAGCCAAAGTTTGTCACATCAACAATCACCGATAATTAAATGTGATTAAAAGTCACTCCAAAATTTAAGACCATGATGCGCTGGGAAGCTCTGTAATTTTTCATTAACTCCATTACATAATAATTAAAATGTGTTCGCTTTCAAAATAAAAGTCACTCCAAAATTCAAGACCATGATGCACTGGAAAGCTCTGCAATTTTTCATTAACTCAACACGGAAATGATGTTTCAGAAGAAAAAAAAAACAGAAATGACAAATCACTAATGCTGGTCTTCATTTGATATATCCTGATTGTGAGGGAATTATCATGGGTTCTTCATAAGTTAAAAAGCAAACAGGAAAAAGAAATCTATATTCCATTATTTGCACACCATGGTACCCAAGCTTGTAAATATCAGCCAATACCATTAGAATGAAGCCCATGGCTCTCAATGCCAAAGAGAATAAACTTACACTTTAGAAGGAGATGAAGATTTCTTGTAGTCTAAGAACTCAGAATATATCCATGCGACAAAAACTGGAATGATCCCAAGCAAAAAGGATACCTGGGATGTACTAAAGAAATACTTCATTAGACATGGCAGTGACAATTAGTTGGAGCAAAAATAGGTAAGTGAACACACACAACAGCCCGAATAAACCAAGAAAAAGGGGGGAAATGCAGACAATGGTGCATTACATAAAGATTTTGAAAAATACAAGCAAATCCTTATTGTTTCTTTAAGTTACATCCGATCTCTATATTAGATGTGGGTCTAACAAACTAAAGGCAAATAAAGAGCTAAAACTGTTTAGCATTAATTATATTTCCGCACTTAATGCAGAGAAACATATCAGCTAATTAGTAGGTTCTTGAAAGAAAATAACCCCAAATTTAAAGAAGACAACATTTTTACCATTCCACTTAAATTCAATTCTTATTAAAGGATCTTGAGCCAGTCTCAAAATTCTAAAACCAGATTACTATCAGCATTCACTGAAACAGAAATTAAAGTCTATTCCTAGCATATGGCATCTACAAAGAAGTCCCTGAGGCTCATAGGGAATATATAAATAAAATCACCAGTGAAATATAGCAAGCAGCTCTCACCTATTGAATCACAAATGTCTTATCAATTACTATTTCAAGATGCAATTATTAGTTGGAAAAAATTTTAGAACTTCAAAAACTAACACTTGATTTAATTAGTTCCAGTTTTGTGATTTTCCTTTTCTCCTCCAAAAAAAACAGAAATCACTAGCTTATTCTAATTATTTAAGCAAATCAATAAACTCAAAATTCTCAATAAATTTAAGCAAATCCATTAGACATTTAAAGTAATGCTAGAATGATCCACATTGTAAATCACCAGTAATTATAATCATTACAAATCCAAAACAATGCTTAATAAAAACCGAACCTGTCCAGGCGTAATTGGACCCGATATCATCATATTTCCGATCCAAAAAACTGCCAAAATTGGAAACGAAACCGAGTCAGATCAATGACGTCAAAACCACAAATCCATTGAAATTGAAAATCAACAAAAACAAAAACAGAGAAAAAGAAAGCACCAGAAAAAGAGAGAGATGTCAAGCGAGTAGTGATCCAAAGCGCATGGTCATAAACATTACTAAAAAGAATAAAAAGAGATCTGTGAAAGAGAGAGTTAAAGAGTTTGCTTGAAGAATTGATAAAAATGGCGGAGGAGAGGTCCTTTTCACTTCTTCTTCTCTCTCAAACGGTTGATTAGTTGTTGTTGTTATTGGTGGTGGTGAGTGGGTTTGGTTTTTGATTTTGGCTGCTCAATTGCTTTCTTTTACTGATTGATAATTTTTTTTTTTTTAATTTATTGGTTAATACAAATTACAAAATATAAACATCACAGCCATGCAAAATGCAAATGCAATGATTTGATCAAATTTTATTGGAGTATATTTGGATAGAAATTTTATTTTAAAAATAAAATTTTAAAATATTGTTTTAAAAAAATTATTATATTTAATTTTTTTTATTTTTTAAATTTTAAAATTATATTTTAAATCAATTATTTAAATACTTAAAAAATCGTTTAACAATATTTTATATTTATTTTAAATAAATTCAAATATCCTCCAAATACAATATATTTTGAGTCTCAACAGTGTGAAGACCATATAAGCTGTCATTAGATTTTTATATTGAACATTTTATAATTTCAAACTAAGTATTTTGAACATTTATTTGTATGGTTTGTTGTTGGACATTATTTTCATACAACTTATAATAAATATATCTTACTCCAATATTTTTTTTATAAAAATAATCGTGTAAATATATATATATATTTGAGATATTATCTCGATTTTTTTATTTTTTTACATTAATTTTATCAAATTTAAATTATGTCCGTCAACTCCTAAAATATTGTTTTTGTACAAAACCAAAATGATAGCAAGATTGAGAAAACATTCACACATGATGGATGTATTAATAATGTCTCTCTTTGCCTTTAGATTGTCCATTTCAAATTAATTATCACTCGTATCATTTTAATTAGGTCTTTGATTCCTTCACCAAAATGAATGAAGTGGTCAAGCAAAATAACAAATTTATCAAAACATATAAAATAAATTATTATTATTATTGAATTGCAATGTCATGGCATTTTTTGCAAAAAAAATTTGATTATAGTGTGAATATTTTTTTGTATATTCGGCTTTGATTTTCAGTTATTAAATTTTAATTAATTATATAATATAAAAAATTATTACTTATATTATATATAAAGATTTATTTGATATACATAATTAATAGGTGATGAGATATTCTAATTAATATAATTTTTTTTTATATAGTGAAAAAATATTAATATTTTATTTATTCTTATTTGATTGAATTAATATATATATTCAATATAGGTAAGTATTTTTCATATACATATTTAATGAAGAAAAAAATTATAAGGATTTAGAGATTAAATCTTTACATTCCACTCCCATATATTTGGATCGCATGTTTGAATTTGTAATCCAATATTATGGTTTTTTATTCATTTCAATTTACAATTATATTATAATTCAACAAAAGTTTAATAATGTTTTCATGAGGTGACATGGTAGAAAGAATCTTGATTAAGTGAAAATTAAGTGATTTGATATATATAAGAAAAAATATTGTAATATGTATCACATGCATGCTCTTATCAATTAGGATAATCCAATTAAAATAATTGATTTTATAGATAAATTATTGTTGAAGTAATAAATTTTATTGATAATTGGAGGTGAAAAATTATAAATTCAACCTCTAAATTAATTTCTGAAAAAGTATATTTATTTATATATATGCATATCTTTTTAACTTATAAAATGGTTTATCTTACTACCACAAAAAATAATAAAAGATAATTTATATATTAATTTGTATAAATTAAAAATTAGGAGTTTGGAATTTGCAGAAATAAAGTGATGTAGAAAAATGATGAGATGATTTTATATAAATTTAATTTTTAATTATTTAAAATAGTTATTTAATAATTAATAGTAATTAACTGCTTTAATGTTTGATTAGGTGGCATGGACAATATGAACTGTTCTTTCTACCTCCTAAGCTTAGAATTTAATTAATTAAACATAGAGTGCAAGATAATCAATGACCTAATCCTTTGGTTATATTCTTTTAGACATCATTAATAATAAATGATTTATAGTCTTTGCTGTAGCTACCTAAAGTAGTTTTCAATCAACTTTTTAATTAATGTGTGATTTGAGAACAGAAATCAACACCTACTGACTACTACTGTGCTTTAATTTATTTAATTTACTATTTTCTCCTGGCACAACATAAATATTTCATTGTGATATAAATTTAAAATTCAAAATTTGTAAACTTCTTTTTTTCCCTAAATAGAACAAACATTACATATTTACATTAAAACTTAAAGTAGTTGCTAATTAATGATTGATATACCGAATCAGTTTCTAATTCAGTAGTATTGAAGTTACTTTTATGATTATAAAATTTTAAATTCAAGCTTACTCAATTTTAAATCACTTATTATTTTTTATTTTTTGCATAATTCAGGCGCATCATATATTATGATATTTTGGATTTAATATCATTTCTTAATTTGAAACTAATGACCTCTATGTAGGAGTGAGCCAAAAATTAGTGTTATTAAAATCAGTTCGATTCAGCTGGTTTGACAAAAAAAATCAAAAAATGATTAAATAATCGATTCGATTTATTTCATTTATTCGCTCCATAAAAATTGATTAAAAATCAGTGAACCAATCGAATCGAACTAATTTTTCGGTCTAACGGATCAACTTTTTATTTTTTATTTTAATTTATTACCAAAACGACATTATTTTATACTAAAACGAACCAGTTTTGTTCTTAAAATTTTTTTAATAAATTATTATACTCAAGGATATTCGAACTCCAAACATTTCAAAAATCTTCTAAAATATTTTCCACTATATTAAGAGCAAGTCTTATTAATGATTTCTCAAATTTAATATTTATAATTTTCAAATAATTTAATTAATTAATAAATTATACTACTAATTTTTTAAGATAATTAAACCCATTAAATTTAATGTATTCTTAAAATATAAATATATATAATTTTGTGATTTGAAATTTTATTTTAACTATTATTTAATATATTTATTAATTAATATGTATTAATTTATTTATTTTATATAAATATATTTTATTCATCATATTTTTAATATGTAATATAATTATAATATATCTTATATTTATTACATATTTAATTTAATTATAATTTAACTTTTATTAATTTTATTTTAATGATAAAACTGTCTAAATATTAAAAAATTATAGGACAATTAGTATGATGTATTAGTTAAATTTTTTTTTTCATATAATAATATACAATATAAAAAATATTTTTTATAATTTTATATAAAATTAATTATGATAATTTTTATTTTTATAATAACTAGTTATTATTATATTATTATTTTAAATTTAATTGCATTATTTTTTTTCTATAATAGAAAAAAAAATAGATTAATGTATGTTTTTTCTATTATATAATATTAAATTTAATTATTTATAGGTTTAATCGGTTCGATTTCAGTTGAACTTCTGACCCTCTGTCTTTATCGGTTCTTTGACCGATTCAATTTTGAGAACACTACAAAAAATTGAGAAAACTAAAACCGAACAGAACTGAACCTAGTATGGTCGATTTGAGTCAAAATTTTGTCTGATCTGGTTAATTTTTGAAATTTCCATTAGTTCAATTCGGTTTGATTTTCTTCAAAAGAAAATCGAAATAACCAAATCAACCAAAATACATATATTATATTTATTTATTTATTTAAAAATATATTTATTTTTAATAATTTTATATTTATTATATTTAAAAAATCAAAATAACCAAATAACTGAATTAAATATATCGGTTCGGTTCAATTTGAAAATTTTAAGTTTTTATTTGGTTCTGTTCATCTTAATTTCTAAAAATTATAATTTAATTTATTTAATTTTTGAGAAATTCGATTCTATTTAAATCAAACCAACTAATTGCTCACCTCTACTTCTATGTACAAATCACAAACCGCTAAACCAGTCTGTTAAGCAGCATGTCATCCGTGCATAAACCAACAACCCGAACGACAAGTAGTTGATAACAGTATGAACTGTGAACAAATGAGCAACGAGCCAGCCGTTTACTTGGACTTAAGTATGGGTTAATCTTTTATACTTTTAGCCCATGTTTAGTACTGGCAGACCTTCTCAATCTCATCCACAGTGGAAGGGCGCCTGGTATCTTGGGCTTTAACAACAAAAATAAAAATGACCCAAGTGAAAATTAATTTTTCCTGTTCTCCTTTGCTGTCATGTTAATAGATTTTATAATTATCCTTTTCTCTCTCTTTTTTTTTTTTTAATATTAAGAAGGAAATTTGAATATAAATTTATTATTCCGTTGAAAAATGTATTATTCTAAACAAAACTTATGAATGCAAAAATTATTGTTCTTATTAAGAAAATAATATAAATTTCTAATGCAACAAAAATATATAATTTAGGGAAATTTAATAAAATAAAAAGGGTTAAAAATTTATATTAAAGAATATTAAAAATTTAGCAAAATAAAAAGGTTAGAGTTAAAAATTTCACATCAAAATAAAATAAAAGAGTTCAAAACTTTATGTATTTGCGCCTCACACAACCATATATTAATTTAGGTTGTGTGCACACATATTTAATTTTTTTTTTTTTTTAGTATTAGAGAAGTAGAATCGATTTTATATTTATTATTCAAGAAAATATATATTTATCACTAAAATATATTTTGATGTGCAGTTTTAAAATCTATTTGACTTAATTATTAATAATAACTAACTAATAGTGATTACAGATAATTGGTAATTAATAATTAAAAATTATAATTATTTGATAAAATGGTGATCTTTATTTCCGTTGAAATATTAAATCATGATTCATGGCATAGTTTATTTTTGATATATTATTATATATTTTAGTTATTTTTTTATGTGTGGTAAAAAAAATGATAAAATTAATATTTAAAAATTATAATTAATTATTTTATTATATATAATTATATTTTTTCTTTTAAACATAAATATAGAAATTTTTATAAATATTATTTATAATATTTAATATTTTTATCATCACTATAGTTATATAAAAATTAATTGGTAAAATACTTTTATTGATAATATTTTTTATAGGAATAAAACAGTCTAAATTTCAAATCAACTACCAGATATTGGAAAATAAATTTTTTTAAAATAATGGTTGTTTGAATTTTCAATTATTATTAATTATTGTTTTATTTTTTTTATTGGCTGACATAGCTATTAAAAATTAAAAAATTACCAACTAACTCATAATAATTAAATTAAATATTCACTTAATCTAATACTAATTAATAATAATATATTTCTCCCATTGCTAAAAAGATTTTTGCTGTCATTTCATAATGTAATATTTGACCATTTTGGATAGGATTTGAGGAGAGTTCAAAATAATTGTTGCAAGATAGAAACGTGTAAATGTTGCTAGCCCTCAATTTTTGGGTTGGGTTAAGAAGTTCTATGACTGATAATATTTTAATAATTTAATTATTTCAACTAATAAGTGGTTTTATTTTTATTTTTTATAAATTTGACTTTTATTAAAATTTAAATTCGAGATATTTCAATTTTAAAGATGATTTTTTATATTTATTTATTATTTTATTATTCAAGATGTGATCTTTAATATTGAATTACAAATAATAAATTTATTTTATTTATAAATATCCTTATTTTAAAAATACTAAAAAATTAATTTATAATATTATTTTAAATCATATTAAAAAATTTATCCATAATATTATTTTACTACTAAAAAAGAATGATATTTCAATAAGAATAATGATCCATCTAAGGCCTGAAATCCCCAAATGAATAAAAAGGGTTATCATGTGTTGATTCCTCTAAGAAAAAATCTTGTTAATTATAATATTGATTTCTGTAAGAAAGAAATTACTCTTTAATTATACTTAATAATAAAATTTCAAAAAAGAAAATAATTATTTTTAAAACTATATTATTACGAATTTGCATGTTAACTGAAACCTAATAATCACTGGAAAAAATAATTACTAAATTTTTGGAAAAAATCTTTTTATTTTTTATAAAAATTGTATATGCAAAGCGAAAAATTGTTTCAAATTCATTTTGAGAACATGTTCCGAATCTGTAATTTTATAGTCAAAGTTTCTCTTATGGATTCTGCCTCAGAAAACAAACAAATTAGTTCTCTATTTTCTCATTATCTCATTAATATCATTGTGAAAATTATAAATATATGTGGTGGCCAAAGACTCGTACTTCTACAAAGATATTAATCACGATTCGATTTTCTATTTGTTTTTCTCATTTTATATCTTATTTTTTATTTATATGTTATATTATTTTTTAAAAAATTATTTTAATATAACATAAAAAAAATATAAAATAACAAAATAATAGAGTATTCGAATTATCACAATAATATATATATTTTAAATTATTTAATAAAATAAAATAATTCCTTTGAATAAAAATATTAAATAGCTCATTGATATAAAAACAATAGATGAAGAATTTACAAATGGTCTAATCATGTGAGTTTTGTTAATTGACTAACAAAAGCATGCCATTAATTTACATTCTCTTTGCAACCTAAACACGAGAACCAAGCCAATAATTTCTGTATTCCAAAAATCTAGACCCCAATAATCACCACTACTTTTATAACTTAATATTAAATATAAATTAAATTAATTTAGTTCCATGATACTGAAATAATTATATATTTTCAGAATTGAAAAATAATAATTATAAATTATAATTAACTTGAATCAGAGTTTAATTAGTAGTAAAAAAAGGTAAATATATTGATTAACTAATTTATTAGACTCTAAAAAAGAAAAATATTTTTATCAAATAATATAAATAATATCAAGCAGAAATGAATTTCAATATTATTCAAATTTCATTTATGCTTCATTCAACAGTAGAAGAGAAGAAATAAGAAAAGGGTCAAATCCACTATACATACGTATATAGAAGAATCCAAATTCAAGGTCGGTTTCTTATGATAAAAAACATGCACGATGAAGTGACAAGAAACAAGCAAATTGCTCAGCAGACCATGATTTCCATTTTGCTGTCATGTTTTTCATTTCTTGCTAACCCATAGATTTAATGCAAAATTACCAAATTAAAGACAAAGGAGATGTATTTATTGTTACTAAATGAATTTTATATTGAAAGTATGAAATTTTAATATGAAATTTATATAAATTTTAAATTTTTTAATTTTTTGAATTAATTTTTAGGATATGATTCTCTCAAAATTCATAATAATTAGTATCAGAGTAAATTCAGGTATGCGGGTAGTCCGAGACTCTGAAAAATATACTACGCAGACTAAATTAAAATTATCGATAGTTTCGAAAAAAAATAATTCGAATTCGGATCAATATTAATAGGACTATTAGTAGTTTAAAGAAAAAATAATTTTAATTTGGGTCAACATCAATATAAATAAAAGCAGTTAAGAATATCAAGTATTTTATTGTGCGAAAATATTATGATTCTAATTGGTCAAAATATAAAACTTAATAAAATCTATATTAAAAATATAAAATTTTAATATAGAATTTATATAAATTTTAGGCACTTTTAAGTTAGTTTTTGAGATGTGATATAAATATATATAAAGCATGAAATTGAATTCAAAATCCAATAAGGATGCCTTGGGATTTTACTGATGTAATGATATATGAAATGTAGCCCACCATTGAAGTTAGCTATTTGAGTCAGCTAATGAATTATTAGTGTACTATATATACGCTTAATTTACAAGCAATTAATAGGTGTAATAGCCTACTCATGACAGGGAAATGTGAACTCTTGTATTCCCATTTTTTGACTCAAATATATTCTTTAAAAAGTTGGCTTTACAGTTTTCTTTGTCAAGAAAATAAATTTTTCAAGCAAACATAATATTAATAAAGAACTAAGTATATATATTGTTTTCTTCTTGTAATTAACATCTATATATGTATGAATTAATCCATCAATCTAAACTAATTAACATTCCTAATAATGATCAATTACAAACAGGAGTTTACATATATATGGTAAAATATAACATATATTTTTTGGATGTATATATGGATTGTAATTACATATCATGGCCTAGGAGTTTTTTAGTGAGATAACCACTGATTGAATCCGTTAATGCAAATGATTAATGATTAACTAAATATAAAATAATCTATTTAGTTAATTATTTAGAATATTTTATTTAAAAAAAGAAAAATTAAATATTTTATTTGATTTTTAAATTTTTAGATATAATTTGTTAAAAATTATTATTTCAAATTAAATTATTAATTCAATATATAAAAATTAAATGGTTTTGGATGGATTCAAGTGTCTAACCAAATGCTAAAAGATTCAGCCTTTTAGGTAAAGATAATTGGATAGGATAATTTATTTATTTTTAATATCTTGCATATTGCCATCCCAACTAAAATTTTCTAAGTAAATTTAATTTATCACGTCACATTATAAACAAACCAATATTAATATGACATATCAGTGTATTATTTGTAATACCCACATATGATTTAGATAATTAATTATTATATTCATTTTATGAAATAGTTATTATATGACATATCAGATCAATATCGGTTAGTTCATATTATGACGTAATATATTAGGTTTATTTAAGATTTTTTTCATTTCAATACTTCAAATAAAAAGAAATAAAAGAAAAATCAAAATGAATAGATACATGTAAATACATATGAACTCTTGAATGATTTAAATGAATTTTTTGTTTTGAAAAATAAGAATGAAATATAAATTTTCAAATGTGAT
Source organism: Aleurites moluccanus (assembly GCA_948193065.1). NCBI lineage: Eukaryota > Viridiplantae > Streptophyta > Magnoliopsida > Malpighiales > Euphorbiaceae > Aleurites > Aleurites moluccanus. The sequence continues at coordinate 166,391 of CANXYC010240848.1, read as the reverse complement.
TCTATTTTATTATTAATTAGTATATAAATAATTTAATATTGATAATATTCTTAATTGTACTTAAATAATTAAACTTATATAAAAATAATATTTACTTAATTACAATTTTTAAGATTATTTTTAAATTCTATCATTAGTTATTTAATAAAGAAAAAACCCATCTATATATATAGTGTCATCAATTTCCTAAAGCATCGTATGGTCAAAGTCATGGCTATGTGAATAGCTAAGTAGCTATGCTTTTCAAGGTTTGGCAATTAAGTGCCAAAGCAATGTTTGTTTGGCAATTACTTGATGCTTGGGTCTGGTATTTAGCTTGTTCTTTTCCTATCAGTTTTAGTTTGTTAGGTAATTTGACACTGACTAATTATAATATTATAATCAATTATAATATATGTTATTAATAACATATATTAATTTATTTATTCAAGATTTTTTTTTATTTTTTATATATATATAGGAGCGGAACTATTTTACTGGAAAGGGGATCATGGCCCCTAAATTTTATAAATTAAGTTTTATATTTATAATTTTTAATATATATTTTGAAAAAAATATATAATCGCCCAAAGTTTTTAATATTTTTATTTTTAGATATATATTTTTTGTATTTTTCTTTAAAAGTTATACTTAACCTTCATTTTTTTAATTATATTAATTATTCATTATATTTTATATTTATATTTATATTTAAAATTATAATTATGATATTTCCAAATTTGAACTTGCATGTTTCACATCTATTTTTAAAATTATAAATACTAATACTTCAAAATTTAAAAGTTATATATAGCATCTCATAATTTTTTTTTATATATTTATTTTGGCCTCCGCAACTTTAAACTCTAATTTCTCCTCTATATATATAGAAATTATTAGCCTTGATGTTTCCCACATACTAACACAACAAAATAAACAAATAAATTGGAGTTCTTTGAAGAAGTTAGTGTGATCATGCTGAAATATTGGTCAATGTATTCTTCTAGGAATAAATTAATTCTTCCAAATATATATATTTTATAAACTGCTGAGGTTTAATTTCAAAGAGCCGTGGTCAGATTGCTTATATATATATATATATATGCTAACACATGCACACTAGAACTCATGTTTTTCAATACAAATAACAAATTAATATTAATATTAATCCACCTTGACCGTAATTAAACTATGAAATTACTGGATTAATTATCAATTTTATTAATAAAATCTAAAAAATTAGATTAATAATCAACAAATTTTAACTTAATTAATAATCAATAAATTGTTTAAAAGATGTGAGTTCTCTATATCAAAACCAAATTAAAAAGATAAAAAAAAAATAAAAAGAATTGGTCCAATAAAGAGTGATCTCATCCTAATTATCTAAATTACCTAAATTAACATATTTAATTAATATGATAGATCCTTCAATCACTTCATGAAAATTAAACCAATATGCAAGAGACAGGTACTTTTAACCCAACAAAATAAATAACCATGCATGTGAAAATTATGTTTGCTTTGAATCTAAGATTATATATATATATATATATATATAAACCCACATCATTTTTTCATTAGGGGTGGATTAGGCCTCTACGCATAATACCATTATTGTATACATTGGTCAAGACGCTTAAGAGTTATGACTTGGAGTTGGGACCAGGAAGTAACCCTAATTTTGTCCGTACATACATATATATATGATAACATGCAATGTTCTTCACCTTTAATTTTTTTTTTCCAGTCAAGATAACACATGGCAAAGCCAATTGTTAAAGCTTAATATAATTATATTCTTTAAGACTTGTTGGATGAACTTTTGCCTGTATAAATATTTCAGCTAAAAGACTAAGCAATTTATATTCAACTGTCCCATGAGAAGAGGCAGTCAAAATTTTCTGCATATGCTTAATCTCTATAATTTAAGAGAGCATATATACATATATATATACCCCACATGTATTATGCTTTCAAAAATAATTCCAAGCTGACCATAATTATACAATATATTGCCTTGGATTTTCCACAAAAACATATTTTGACATTTGTTTTGTTAGATATATTAAGTAGGACAGCCCTGCAATAAGCAATTTATTAATTAATTATATGTTCTTTATTATTATTATTATTATTATTATTATTAGAAGCAACTCAAAAATTATATATTATGAAAAGATAATATATATATCACAGGTTTATCTTAATTGTGGGGATGATTTTATGTAATTTAATAAGAGAGAAAAATTCTTCCATTCATTATAACTTATAAAGAAACAAAGAGAAAAAAAAAATTAAAAATTCCCTTGAGGATCTCACATTTCCATACAATACATATAATTAAATAACAAAATTACAAAAACATCCAAAAGGACTGCATTTTGTAGTACAAAAGCACATGCAATCCTCCTAATTAAAGCTAGGTTTTGCAAATTCATCTTCTTGGATTCTATCGCATTTCCCATTCCCATTAATTCTTCTATACCTCAAGAAAATCACTCTAGCTCTAATAATCTGAATTGGGTATCGATCAAGATCAAGAAGAGAAGAAGTATTATATAATAATAATATATAACCTAGCAAGCTAATTATTAAAAGTCAGGAAAATAAAAATGAAAATTGAAAACCAAGTAGTTAAATATGTACAAATGAGAAATAGAGGCCTAATCGAATAATTTCATGGCTCTTGTTTAAAGAACATAGGAGCTGGGACAAGGTCTTGCAAAAGTCCATAGTCAGGAACTTGATATTGGTGAAGATGTTGGTTATTGATAAGACTCTGTGGATACATAGAGGCTGAACCAACAACTTGGTTGCTTAAATGAGGCATTTGAATGAAAAATTCTTGAGGAAAAGAAGGTCGAGTTGTTGTCAAGGGAGATGGTGTAAGCATAGAATGCGAGAACATAGCTGCAGCATTTCCTCTAAGCGTTGCAGGGATCGGATGATTATGTTGCCCTTCATATGTTGTTATCACAATTGATGGATCTTGAAATGATCTCTCTACTCTTTTCTTCACCGTACATTTCTGAGTAGTGCATCTATAATAGCTCCTGCAATGCCAATTATCGCAAGTTTATTAATTTAGACTATCTGCAGTATACTGACTGTAATAAATATTATCAAATGTATTTTAATTAGTTCAGTAAGAACTTAATTATTAAGAATGAAATAAATCCAATTCAATCTTTTAATTATTTTTATTTCTTGACTTCAGGAAATCAAGAAATGGAAAAACTATTCAATCTTTTAAATATTTTGCTTTCTTGACTTTTGGAAATCAAGAAATGGAAAAATATAGAGTCAATGGAAGATATTGATTACTTGCAAACATCAAGGTTCTTAATTAATTAAAGAGGGGGTTCACATTTTCTTCACTATAAAAACTAGGTATATGCCTTTGGTGCAAGAAAGAAGAGGAATACCTTGGATAAGGACTATTCTTAACAGCCTTCTGTCCATATTTTCTCCATCTATACCCATCTTCTAGATGATCAACTTCACTCTTAGTCATGAAGGCAAATCTTGGCTCTCTTTGCCTTTTTTCTCCTTTCTTCTTTGTCTTTCCACTGTTAATCATGTAATCCATATATATAAAACTTGCACCATCTTAAACAAATAATAATAATAAAAATAAAAGATTAATTCACATATAATTTTGATTAAGAATCACTCAATCTAAAACTCTAGACCTTTAAAGACTCTGATACCATGTTAAAGAACCACCCAATCTAAAAAAACAGCTTCTAGCTAGTTGAAGATTCAGGAATAATCTAACAAGTAATAAAAACAAAAACTTACTCTTTCTTGGAGCATTCTACTCCATCCTCAGACCCTTTTGGTTGGTTTGATATCTCTTTCTTGGTTTTAATTCCTGATGAATCTTCTTCACCACCAGCCTCACTTGAAGAGAAAGAAACAGAAGAATTTGGGGTGAGTGGATTTTCAGTATTACTGACTCCAATTTCCATAGGCTTTGGATTATTATTATTGGCTTCTATGGAAGAAAACACTTCAGAAGAAGAAGGAGACATGCCAAAAGCTTTTGCAAGAGAGTTATAATCCATGGATCCATGTAAACATTCGGTGAAACTCATGTAAGAAGAAGGATCAAACCCATAATTATTGGTTGATGAACCAATAATGGAAGGAGCAGTCTTATTGTAGTGATGATGATCATCTTCATGGAAAGGAGCATTGTAGTACAGGTCTCTGTGTTGATCATCAGACATGGGGAAAAAGAAAGAAAAGAAAGAAAGAAGAAAAAGAAAGAAATGAAGGGTTTGGATTTTTATGAGTGTTGGTTTTGGGTTAGACTTTTAGTTCAAGGGTGTGTTTATATATAATTAATCAGTAAATTGGTTGAGATTTTTACATATAAATAAATAAAAAAGAGAGAAAGAGTGTTGGTTTGGGTTTGGGTTTGGGTTTGGATTTGGATGAGAGAGTATTATAGCTAAGGGTAGCTAAAAGCTAATAATACCACTTTATAAAGAAGGTTGACAAAACCTATCTTCCAATTAGAAGAGCAAAAAGTGCCTTCTCATGTGGAAACATCCTTCTTTCCATCCTTCACCAGTTATTGCCCCCATCTTATATCAATTATTCACTGTTTCTAGTATGCCAAGGTAATATCATATGTCAATTTATGTATATTATATTAAAATCATCCTTTCCAGATAAAAATTTATTATTATATTCATACTACAGCTAAAAAATTTATAAATTTTTTATTATTAAATTTTATAAACTCTTTTTACTTATATTAACTTAAAAAAAATTTAACTTGATAAAAATTTAAATACATAATATCTTATTATAAATTATTCTCACTAAAAATTTTAACGGATCTTATACCACTAAATCAATTATTTTTATTAAAAAAAACTCATATATATATATATATATATATATATATACCACTAAAAAGAAAATTAGAGCAAGCTAAAAACAATGGAATAATTAATTTTGTCCGTTTGAAGAATATAATAAATAGAAAATAAAATTAATTTAATTTTGAATCAATTTTTCTCACAAAAAGACATATCCAATGTAAAAAATAAATAGAGTGAAAAAAGAAGAAATTAATATAGCAAGGGATAAGTCAGCGAAGACTAACAGTAACCGGTAATAGTCAGTCACGAGGTCCCCTTTAAAAGAGAAAGAGGCGTTGGGTCAAAGATTCAAAGTTTATTATTAAAGAGGTATGGGAATATCAGGCTTACACGTGTCTATATTGGCACCGGCATTTGACCGTAGCCGACATATGACCCTGGCACGTGGGAGACGCTCTGCCGCTTTTTCTAGTATTGCTGATTAGTATCCAACGTCATCGTTTTTATTGGCTCCATTTCTGTGGCTGTGGCTGCGGCTGCACCTATCTTCTTCTTTTGATTTTAATGGCGTGTTTGGATCCCAATTTTACACATGGATTATTCCATTCTATTATTATGCATATTATAGACTAGTGAGATATGAATGTGAAAGTGAGAAACAAAAATAATAATAATAACAATACTTTCATTTTTATTAAAAAAAATCATTTTTATTTATCAATATTCTCTCCCATGTGTTGCATAATGTGATGAATATATTCAAACAAATATTCCAAAAACAAATAATAAATTTCATCAAAATGCATGTATTTACTTTACACTTTCAAAAAAAAAAAAATTATAATGATGTTAGGATTTATATTTATTTTTTTTTTCTTAAAGTTTAAGCTGGATCATGATTTGAATCCTAACTTTTTCTCTTTTTGTATTGGCATATGAAAGACATGTCCAACTATAATTTAGATATTGATTTGATATAATTTTTATCAATTATAATCAGCCACAAAACTAGAATTCAAAGTTTGAAAGTTAAAAATAATCATGAAAATAATTTAAAATTATAAGGTTAATGTAAAAAAATTTAGAATTTTTATTACTATTATTATATTATAAAATATTTATTTATTTATAAATATAATAATACATTAATAACAAATAAAATTCTAGAAGATTTAGGATAATCTATATATATTTTAAGAAAAAATTATGAAATATACATAGAATAGACAAAATTCTAAAAATTTGGAAGAGCTAAAATGTATATATTTTTAAAATATATAGCCTTAAATAAAATTTTAAAAATTTGAGAGCCAATATATTTTAAAATATATTAAAAATATATGTGTATAAAAGTTAATTTTAAAAAGCTGAGGGTCCATACACCTTCAAACTATAACCTAATTTTGTCCCTGATTATAATTATAACACTAAGAGGATGAAAATTATTTATAATATTTTTTAATTGAAAGAGAATAATAACACTTACTAGAGTCTTATATTAGTAATATCTATAAGGTAAAACAATATAATAAAGAATCATATTTGAAATCTAATAGATTAATACACTCATTTTTTTTTTTAATCAACACAAATTAATAAGCATATGAATATTATTGATAGTCGATCCATACACACTAAATAAATAATGAATCCTGATATATGCTTAATTATGAAATAGTCTCATAATTAAACTTAAACTAATGTATTAATTATAATTTGCATATTTAGTATAATCTTTAATTCGATGCTCCATCTTTAAAAATCACTATGATAATCTTTTTCTTCTTCTCCGTCATTTCCATTCATTTTTTTTTTTTATTTACTGGTTGTGGTTTTGTTGAATTTCTGCTAGTAAAAGCCAAGCGGCCGACTACCATAGTAGGATATTTTTGGTGCCTCAAATTAACATATATTTTTCAAAGAGTCATTTTCACAAAATTTGGAACTCTATTAATTTGATTTTGCTAGAAATAATTGAATCTAAAAGAAAAAATTACAATGCCAATAAAATTTTTGTATTTCTTTAATTATATTTTTAATTTTTTGAGAATATATAGTAAAAATTAATTACTTCCTTGTAAAAAAAAATCTATTTAAATTTTTTTATTAATATGATTCCGAATTCTGAAACTTGAAATTTCATAACCCTAATTTCAAGATGTCAAAAGCTATAAGCAACATACAAGAAAACACTTTTTAATTTGAATTTGAGACAAAGAAAAAATTTAATGAGAATTCCAAATTAATTTCTTCCATTTGTTGTAGTCATTTGTGAGAAACTTGTCATCCTTTGCGTGAGCAAAAGAACTTCCTACCCTTTTAATATTCAACAAAAGGAAAACAAAATTCATATGTAGCAATCATTTACATTGCCTAATTGATTAATAAAATTTTAAGTTAAATTCATGCAACAACAAGAGAGACAGATAATTTATAATTATAGTTATATGACAAAAACCAAACTCACTAATGAGTTTTGAGAATTGTCCATCATCATCAAACTTTTGAAAAATCAAAGAAGAAAAAATAAATTTTCTTAAGACAATATTTAGCTATATAGTGCTAAATCAGCTATATACAATAGGTATTGACATCATTAATAATATGTCTCCTTTTTCAGTGATTAACTCTAAACATTTATATATCACTCAAAATAAATTATTATTATTAATTATAACAAATCAGATTTTATTAAAAGTAAATTATTCATTTTAAAAAAGTATTAATCAATAAAAATTAAATGAAAAATCTTTGTTTTGCAAATAATTACATGAATTATTACAATTAATATATGATTTTAAATAGTTAAGATAATAAATACCAACAACTCTATTTTGAACAAAATAACTTATTTGTAAAATACTTTATTTAATTTAATTAATTTTCCCGTTTTTTATAAGCACAAGTAAAAAAAAAAAATCAAGTTGTCATGAATTGAAAAATGAAATCTTACCCAACTTGCTTAAAAAAAAAAAAAAAAAAAGCTTTGATCATTCTTTTTTTTTTTTTTTCCGTTCTACTTTTGGTTTTTGTTCAGTAATATTAAAATTTATTTTTTTAATATATTTAATTTTCTTTTATTTATTTTTGGTAATTTATTTATTTATTTATAGTAGATTATTCTTTTTTTTTTTTTAATTTATTATTTAGTCGATAATTTAACCAGAATAAAAGTCTTATTTTTACATTGAATTTACTTTTATTGGTATCAAAATTAAATTTGCAAAAAGACCATTGAAAAAAATAGAAAAATGACTTAGTGGATGTTTAGAAAAAAAAATTTGATGTAACTGTTAGTATTTTGATTTCCAACAGTTACATCATACTCGTTTAATTACTGATAATTATTAGTTGTTAAATAGCTGTTAGATAATTAAACAACAATTTTTTATAAAAATTTTAATTTGAAATTTCTTAAAAAAAATTTCTTTTTTTAAGTAAAAAATTTAAATTATCTTTTAAAAATAATATTTAAATAAAAATAATTATTAATATTTATTTTTAATAATTATTAAACATATTAACAATTAACAACTAATAATAATTTTATCAAACACTTGAAACAATCAGCTATTAGATAATAATTACCAATTATCAGTTACCAGTTACTAGTTAAGAGTTATCAGTAATAATTGACAGTTATTACGAGCAGTTAATCAAATAAGATCTTATTATTTACTGATAAATATGATTAAAAATTTCAAATTGAGATTTATTTTGATATTAGTTTTGAGAAATTATAATATTGTAATTTTTTTCGTGAATAATATTGTAAGATTTGATAATTATGTATTATTCTATTTTATTAATTAATTAATATTTAATTTTATTAAAAAAATTAAAATCTTATACTAGTATAACATAAAGTGGAAAATTAAAAGGTTTCCTCTGACTAAGATTTCCACAAACCTAGATAAGTAGATAGCAAAGTGCCTCACCGTGATTTGTGGCTAACAATTAGCTTATTAACATGGGTCTTGACATGCTATTAAATTGTGCCGTAGCCCACAAAGAATGACTCCACTAACTTAATTAACTAGGGATAATAAAATAACTAAGCAAGCATATTTTAGTTGTAATATCTTACATACTTTAGCTTAATTACCCAGTTAAATGACTTTTTTTTTTTTTGTCTTTTTGATAGAAACAGAAAGATGAACTTTTAACCCTTTATGTCTTCGAAAGGATTGTTGATGGGCGTTCATAGGTGCATTTTATCTGCAATTCTTGTGTGACATCTACCTACCTTAACAAGTATGTTCTTCAGAAGCAACGTGTGGGCATAAGTAAATAGGTAAATAATTATAAGGCTTTCTGAAACTAGGTAACTAATTACTTCCATGAAGAAGTTAAGTGGATTTTTGGTAAAAAAATTAAAGTAGTTATTAGGTTTTTTTTTTTTTTATTCTTAAAAGTAACATTGAATTTTTTTTTAGTTAATAATAATTATTAATTGTTAGGTAATTAAATAGTTATTATTTATAAAAATTTTAATTTATATATTTTTTTAACTTATCACTTATTTAAATAAAAATAATTAAATAATCTTTTTAAAAATAATGTTTAAATAAAAATAAAAATATTACTATTTATCATTAATAATCATTAAATATAATAACAACTAATAATAATTTTATCAAACACGCATAACAATTAATTACTAGGTAACAACCATTAACTATCAGCCATCAATCATTAGGTAAAAGCTAATAACTGTTACCAACAGTTAAATTATATAGGGTCTAAGTATTTATGATATTATAATTAAAATTTTAAAATATATTATATTTTAAAATTTTAGAGATAAAAATCTTATATAAATTAATTAAAATATTAAAAATTAAAGTATAATAAGAAATTATAATTTTGCAAATAGAAACTCAAGTGTTGGTCATTAATAAATCTCAAAAAATAAAATAAAAGATTCTTAAATTTAGCAAGTATTTGGTAAAAAATTTTAATACAATTGTTAGTTTTTTTATTTCTAACAGTTGCATCATAATATTTAGTTATTGATAACTGTTAATTATTTGATAGTTATTAAGTAATCAAAAAACAGTTGTTTGTAAAAATTTCAACATAAAGAGCTTTTTCAAAAAAAAATCATATTTTTTAAAATAAAAAAGATTAAAATATTATTTAAATAAAAAATAAATATTAATATTTAATCTTAATGGTCATTGAACATAATAACAGCTAATATCTAATAATAATTTTATCAAACACTTACAACAATCAGCTATTAAGTAACAGCCCACCAGCTATCAGGTATTAGCTATTAGCTACCAACTAATGTTACGAGCAACAGTTAATAATTGTTACGAACAACTAAACTAAAAAAGATTTTAACGAGAACTTATTATGTTATTAATCATTGAATACATATATTGCACGTGATATTTTTCTACTATATGTATGTAGCATGTGAAAATAAAATTATAAAATATAAATAAATTAAAATTGATGAAAAAAATTTAATTCCATTAATATAAAAGGTGAATAAATTGGAAATTTTTCATGAATATTTAAGTAATCAGTATTATATAATCCTAAAATTAAGAAATATTTTCACCATATCTTGCCACCTCATCAATTTTGTAATTTGATTTCAATTGATCTCAAATCAATTAATGTTAGTTTTACAGATTAATTAATAAAAATCAATCAATTAATCAATAAATTATTATTAAATTTAATAATATAATATTAATTAATATATAATAATGATTAAATATAATTATGTATGAGAATTTAAATTAAATTCAAAACTTATAAATACAAAATCTAACAATTAATTTTAATAATATATATACACACACATGCACAATATAATGAAAATATATACACTCATTCATACATGTGTGAATATAAAAGAAAATGAAATATAATATACTTATACTAATAATTATTATAACGTATGATAATAAATTTTTAGGGATTCACTGAGGTTATTTTATCATATAATTTTGTTATGATTTACTTTATAAATAATATATTTAACTTAAGAGCATATTAAATTACTTTTCTTCTTATGTAATATAAATTAATTAATATAAAAATATATATTATAAAATTCTATTATTTTATACTTTTTTAATATATTATAAAATATGAAATTAAACTAGCTAGCAAGTTGGATTTATTAGATTGGTCAAGTTATATTTAGTTTAATTTTATTTTGATTTTTCACCTTGAAAATCATGGTCTACTAAATTAAAATTTTTAATTATTTAAAATTATATTTAATCAATTTTATGACAAGCCAATTTGATTGAATCAATCTAACTTAATTGTTTCAATTTAAAAAAAAAATATTAATTGCATCTAAATTTTTCATAATATAATATCATGTAACAACAAAGTGTTTTTTTTTTTTTTTTATAAACAATTTTTTTAGAATTAATGTCATAGCTTTTTCTTAAAATATTAAAAAAAGGCCGCTTAACATTATAATTTATTTTATTTTTTACAATAAAAATGTTCTAACAAGTTACCCCATACTAAATTAATCTATCTCTTTGTTGATTCATTAAAAAAATACATTATCCATATTAGAATTAAAAAATACATTAAAAAATAACACTTAGCCTATGTTTGGAAAGTATATATATATATATATAAAGGGGTAAAGAAAATAAAGAGAGTAAAATGAGAAAGTGTTTAGATATTAAGGAAGTAAAATAGCCTTTTTTTTGGGATATTGAGGAAGCAAGGTAGGGAAGAAAGTTATTTTAAAAATAGTAAAATCACTATTATTTTCTAATAAAGCAAATAATTGTAGGGGTAAACATATTATTTTGTAATTGGAAATAAATTGAAATGTGGGCACCGTAAAATATTTTCTTTTCATATTTTTTATCTTTCCAAACAAGAAATTGGTGAATTTTTTTTTTCTTATTTTCCTTTCCCTGTTATTCTATCTTCCCTAATTTAGTGTTCGGGTAACTACATACATATAGTTCGTTGTCACTACATGGAATTAAAGACTTTCCATCCTTTTTATTAGCCACGGAGTTAATATATAATTTAAGTGGATCTGAATCATTTCAATAAAAAAAATTTTATTAATTTAAAAAAAAATTCACTTAACTTATTAAAATTTAACTTTTTAAACGAGCTTAATACTTATATGAAAATTTTTAATTTTATTTCTAATCAGAATTAATTTTTTAAGTTCATCTATATTAAAAAAAAATAAAAAATTAAAAATTAAAATTTTAAAAAATAAAAAAAATGACGCATAAAAAGGCAACTTTGTATGTCATGCGTATATCATTCTTTCTAAAAATATATATATATATACGTAGTAGTTGCCAATTATAAAATGCATGATTAAGACTGCCAATTTATTTAATTTAGAAAAATAACTCTGTTTTTGATATGATAATTTGGAAAATTAAATAAATAAAAAATAAAAATGGTAATAAATTAATTATATTGAAGAGATAGATAATGATATATATCAAATAGTTGGTTATTTAGATGGGTAGTTGCTTGAGATAGAAGACTTTAATGGAATTGAGAAAAATAAATAAATAAATATTAGAGTATGAAATTGTTGACTTTAATTAATTAGTTGTGTCCATTATATGTGACATAAAGCATAGTCTATGTGTTAATGTAATTGCTTGTCTCTATCAATGTAGAAGAGGGGCAGGTTTTTGGTTAGGTGAGTACAAATGAAAAAAAGAATCTTTTTGATGTTGATGCAATTGAAAGGTCACTTTGTATTGGTTACCCCCTAATTTAAAGACTATCCATCCTTCCCTCCTTTTTTTTTCTTAAGCGTGGAAGAATAATAGACCATAAATTTATTATTATTATTATTTTTAAATAGTATTTACTATTAAATTATATCTGCAGTGCTACTCCTCTCTATTTTTTTGAAAAATTTTATAATGTATTATTATTTCTCTTTTCTTTTAAGGATTTTGCATAGTGAAATTGTTCCCATAGAAATTGAAATATATTAGTGGTTACGGATAAAAATAGCATCGATTCGATTAGTTTAATTTGATTGGATATTATCAAATTAAATTAATATATCCGGTTTAAAAATTTTTCAAATCAAACTAACATTATAATCGAACTGTCGATTTCAATTTGATTTGATTTAATTTAAATAATTTCAGTTTATGGATTTCAAACCAAAGTTTTTTTTTATGAATCATTATTATTTTATTATAAATTTAAGAAAAAATACCAATAAAGTATTAGTATAATTTTTTTTAAAACTGATACAATATTATATAATCCAAAACTTATTTATTTCATTAATTAGCACACCAAAAATTTATATTTTTTTCAAGAATTATATTATTTTTATTTATTTTTAGTTAATTTTTATGGATAATTTTTTTTAAAAAAATTTAAATTAATATTAGGTTAAAAAAATATGATTGTATATAAAATAAAATCAAATATATTTAATTATAATAATGATAAAAAATAATATATATATATATATATATATATATATATATATATATATCTTAGGTTTAGATTCAGTTTAAAATTAGAATAAAAAATATTTAAATTGTAAATTAAACCAAACTTTTGGTTTATTATATTTTTAAATCAAATCAAATAAATTATGAAACTATCAATTTCGATTTAATTTGATTAATTTAATTTGATTTAATCGATTTGATCAGTTTAACTTTCATCTCTAATAAAAAATCACACATCTATTTAAAAGGAGGAAAACTCGAATTCAAGATCTCTTACCACCCAAGTAGGAGTTGAATGATTATCCCTCCTTCCCCTGGTTCGTATTCAAGCAAAGAATTAATATAATTGCACTAAATTTACAAAATTAAACATTTATTGAATAGTAAATTCAAAAAGGAAAAAAGTAATAATTGAATAGAGATAGTGTTGTATATGAAAGTTTAATTGCGATTATACTAATAGTTTAATTTAGTAGTTGAATATTTTTATTATAATATATAAGATTAAATATTTAAATTTTATCTACAGTATTATTAGATGTCAATATATTAATTGTTTTCTCAAATATCTATAATAGTGTTATAAAAATTTTATAGATTAGATAGTGTTTGATTCTAGTTAACATTAATTTTTTACTTCTAAAATTATAATCGACGTGCTGTTAAAGTGAATTATTTATTTATAGTAGTGTGTATAATCACTTAGGCAATGTGTTATTAATTAATATAATTTTATTGTATTTTTATGAATATTTCGAATTGAATTAAAAAATATTTATAATTTATAATATCTTATATTTTATTTAATATTAATAATGTAATTTATTTATTTTCAAAATTAGAAATTGTCTCTTCCATATAAAAAAAAAATTAGTGGTGTAAATAATTACTTAACCTTAATTAATATATATTTTTACTATAATTAAGTAGAATAAAAACGTACATTAAAATCAATTATAATTTATAACCAAACAGTGTAAAAACCATAATAATTAGTAATATAACTAAGAATTACCAATAATTAACAGTTTTAGGGGCTTAAATTTCAAGTGTTAACATATTTACTACATTAAATTTATTTTTTAAAGTTTCAAATATAATATTTTTTTTTAAATATAAAATTTAAAAGGGGCTGTTAACTTTTTATTTATTGTCAAGAAATGACAAGATTTAATGCGGACACTATATTAATGATAATAGTGTTGTCCAAGTAATGCTGGTAGGTTATCAAAAAGTGATATTATTAGTCAAGTAGGGCCTTAAATTGATAACTTGATTTCATATCCCTATTTATGATTTTCATAATGCCATCACATGGGCTAATGTTTATTAATTATTATTATTGGATTCCCACTTAACTATTATCTCAAATTTGACATAAATTCAATTTCTCAAGAATGAAATTAAATTCTTATAAAATTTTTGAATTTTCAAAGGGGCTATGTATTAATCTTCCTTCTTTTCCAATTAGCTAGAAATTTTTTTTTGGCATACTCAAAGGAAGAATCTGTTGCTCTAGAGTGATGATTATGGGGTGAGCAAACTCATATAAATTAACTTCAAGATGAGCATTCATATATTATTAGATGAGTAATCTAACTACAAGATTAATATTTAAATTAATATTTTCATTGTAGTAGTTGAAGAGCTAATTAACCTTAACTTACTTTATGGTGCAATGTCAATTACACATTGAGGTCTATTAAAGGGAAAAAGAAAGAGAGAAGCCATCAATGCCACCAAATTACTAACTTTGCTTGGGAAATTAGAAAATATACAATCTTAGGTTAAAACCAAATGAACACCATCATGCTTTAATAATGCTAATTAAAAGTTTAGCATAATTAGCTTTGCTTGCCTCTTTTACAACCATAAAATCTCTTAAGCTAAAAGTTTATTGCATCAAAATTGCGTTAGTAATGCACATAGTTTAAATTGGACTTGTGTTTTAGACATTGTAATTAAGTATATAATCTCTCTTAATTTTTTTTTCATTAGTAAATCTTAGCACACATTTTCTTCTACAATCAAAGATAAATTATGATCAACATCACCTTATAATAAACTTGAAATAATTCATTTGCTATGGAATGAAAGTGAAAGTCAACATGACTAGTCACTATTCACTATCCACTCCAATTGAAAATTGGAATCTATTCCAAATGGGTCAATGATTTCAAGTTTAATAACTTCATTTGCTTCATAGATTATGAGACCTAATAATTGTAGCAAAACTTAATATATAAAATTAAGCAAGGCATTTATGTCTCTTATCCCTTTAATTGTTTTATTAATTAAGTATATAACATAAACATCAAGTGTGAAAGGTTTTCAAATGCATAGATTCTTTCTTATGTCATTAATTCTTTTGACTGATTCTAAATACTTGAGCTATTCTTTCTTCTACTTTATTTATTTATTATTAATCTTCATAAAATTAAGTTTTTCTAATTATTTGTCCCCACCATTTTATTAAATTAGCTACTAATTGAATAGTAAAAGATTTTTACTATATTTCTTTTTGATAGGAACCAAATAATTACTTTGTTGAATAATGGGTTAAGTCATCAACTGTCACAAGTTGCAATAGGGAAGTTGACTTGGCCATGCCCAAATATGTATACTTTTTAATTTGCAGTCTTTTTCTTCTTTTTGGTAAACGCCATATTCTCAAAATCATTCATTGTCTTCTAGGCTCTCAGCTCACATAGTCAAGTTCACTCAAGACTCTGCTTCACTTCAATTCAAAAAGCCTCTTTTATTATTAAGTTAAATTAAAGTTGAATTATTTACAATGTGTGTGACTAGGTATGCACTAGTTAATGTTGTCCTCCACCCCCTAATTTTGGGTTCAAGTAAATTTTATCTTTTACCTCAAAGAAAAGGGCCTAAATTTTGGGATTTTATTTTAAGATTTTGAAAACGGAGATGAAAAAATGATTAAAATAATGCAAGATAAGGTCAGTTAGTCACTAGTTTATACTTGAATGGTGGGAGAAATTTTTTATTACACTTCGAGTATCTATTTGATGAGATAATATCTCATTACTCATTGATTAGGTGTATAATATAAGTCTATACACTTAATATAAGTAAGAATTTTTTTAAAGGTGGAGTGCATGAATGCACATAGTATAATAGCTAATAATTTAAAATAATTGAGTAATTAAAAATTGATAATATATATAATTTTACATTTATTAAAATCTAAATTCACAATAATTTTAAATAATTATTCATCCAAATTGATGTTAATTGCTGACATAAAAAAAGGAAAAGAAAAAGGGAGGGCTTTAGTTACTTTGGATTCAAAATTAAATTTCACAAAAAAGTTATAGTGGATTGAAATGTGATTGTTGATCTTTAATATTAAGAGCTTTTGAATATATACTTTCATGGAAGTTATGACTTATGAACACATTAGACTCTGTTTTGGGCTACTTTTCATTAAAAGCTAAACGGTACGCTTCAAATACTTCTAGATCACAAAAAGAGTGATATAATTAGCTGTGAGGGCTTAAAAAAGGGAAGACGAGGAGTTGACTTGGAATTTAGAATTTGACTGATTCTATATTTCACTTGTTTAAGTATAAATAAGCTTTATTCAAAATTGCAGGCTTGAATTTGCCAAAAAAAGGGGGAAGCAGCCTTTCAAGAATTGAAAAGAGTATAGATTAATTTCCAAATATCATGCAAAGTGATCCTTGTCAAGCCTCCTCTTCTGTGGAAAGACCTAGCCTATGTAAATCAATGTCTCCATGAATGGTCTATAGCTACTTCTTTTGGTAACTTAAGAGTAATTTTTGCCATTAAAGATCAAATTTTAAAAAGACCGTTCACCGAATAAAAAATTCCAGACATCAAAGAAAGCAGGAAACAATAGCAAAGAAATGAAGCAGAAGAAAAGGAGAGCTATGCAAAATCCTGATGGTTAAAAACTTTTAGATGTCTTCCCTCAAGCAATCATATACTATCAGTTTATTTGACAATATTATTTGAACTGTTAACGGAAAAAAAAAAAAACGATCTTTAGGCTTTAAAAATAAATTTATTGTATTCTAGTAGTAAAAAATTTTCAAAACGGTTCAACAGTACTAGTCTTATTTGTTTAATTGGCACTTGTGGGGCAGTTAGATACTATGTTAAATTAGCCAGAACACGCACGAATAACCTTTTACATTGGTGTGAACACTGAAGTCCTATACGATACCTACATCATTGAGACATTTGTGAACCCCCAGCATTATTCTTGCAAAGTCTCTGATTTGTAGTAGCTGAAATGCACTTGATAGAATAGCTTCCAAAGTCATGAAAACCAACTTGTTTATCAAGGTTGGTTTTGTAATTGTGGATTTCACACCACACTCAATGACTTCTTTTTGTTATCTTGTGTAGTTATATGTTGCATACAAGATCAGCAACCGGTGAATCAAAACTCAACTGATTGGTCTCTTCATACCTCGGTAAGAGAAGTGAAAGGTCTCAGTTTCATTTTCTCACATCCACCACCATCCAATAACACTATTTGGCCCCTTAAAAGAGAGGGAAAAAAAAATCTTCACTAGAGCTTATAGAAAATAACTGCTCATATTGATACATACAAAAATAACGAGGGAAATATCCTTTACATGAGAGAGAGAGAGAGAGAGAGAGCCTACCTCCATTCATGCAATTTATATTCACTTTGTAGAGCCATAGGCAACCTCACAAATAGAGTTGACAACTTTTGAAACCCACCCCGAACATGAATAGTAACATTATAAAATTGCTGAGCTTTATCACTAGGCATCTGCAGAAGAATTAACCCCATATACCCATGCTTAGGAAAAGTTTGCACCAACTATACCTTGTTAGCAAGGTCTTTCATCTAAACTACTCCCTCAAACAACCAACATTGTGATGGCTAGATAGCTAAGTTGCTGAGAAAAGCAACAGCCTTTAATATCTTTACTGGTTTCTACAACTTGAGAGGCGACAGAACCAGGAAACATTTCAGTCTATGAGGCCCATTTCAACTTGCGAGATGCCAAACTGATTGGCTAACTCATAATGGATATGACGAAGACAAGCTGTTCAGGCCCTAACTTCATACAAGCCATTGTCTATGCAACTAGAACACAAATTAGCCTTTAATTTATCAGCCTGTAACATTCTTGTGTTCTAGTAGTACCACCCAACATTCTAATTCAGGTATCAATGGTGACTTTCCATTAGATCATTAAGAGTTATCTTCCCACAGTTGCCAGTGTCCAGCCTATCAAACTTCAGGCATATCTGCAAAATATCTTTCTCTGAAACCTTTCCCATCTCCTTGAGCTTGTATATCACATATTCTGATTTACTGGACAAACAAATGCAACGTTAGTAGAAAACAAAGACAACATGATCTTGCAAAACATAAACACAGTAATTCACAAAGAAAATAATCAAATTTCTGACAACTTAATAATCAGAAAACCAGTAATCAGCCCAAGACATTATGTCAAATATTTGCAAGTACCACCCATGAAAGTTCAGTTAGAAACTCAGTATGAGTTGAAAACTAGCAGCAAACATGATTAGAAAGGAAAAGATTTCCCATTTAAGTTTAGTATAAAATTATCCAGTTGTGTTGTCAAAGCTTATATAGAGGTTTTTTCCCCTTTTTTTTTGTCGTCAACATTTTTTAGAGGTCCACAAGGGACATGACAAGCAGAAAAAACAGAACTAAGATTTGTTTTGAAATTTATTAAACACAATGTAGGAAACTGGTGTTCCCATTCCATATGAATATTGAAGTTCTACATAAAAATTCTCAAAAACATTACCCATTATTTTCACATGGCTGGAAATGGGGAACATAACAAGAATCATGAGATTTCAAGAAACTGGCACTTTGGTCCTCTCACTTTCTGAACTTACAACTATGGTCCAAAACATGTTATTTGACCAAAATGGTACCTTTTTGGACCTATCAGATAAATTCTGCAACAATGATGATAATTTTGTTGCTTTGTTTTTGGTTTGATGTATGCGGACCTCACATAGGTACAGCCTATCTCCAAAATTTCAATTTGATACTCAATCAATTATTTTTCTATGGATTTTATAATTTCAAGGGTTTTTTGGCTTTTGAGAAAAAAAAAACATAGTTATAGGTTAGGATTCAGGGATAGGATTCATAAAACTGGAGAAGGGACAAGGTGGGGCTTATTGGAATTTTCCATTCCCCACAAGGATGGGAATGAGAATGAAATTACCAGGGTACATAGTCTCTAGGTGTGTTGATGAGAAGAAGCTGATACTCCCACAATGGCAGACCTTCATTATGCTGCCATTCCTACTTCATAATTCCTATACCTAGAACAAATTACATCAAGCATTATCCCAACATTTTCTCAAGGGCTAAGACTCATTTACCAGACAAAACCACCATAGAATTCCTCAATAATTGGCTTTAGAGCATATGTATCTCCTAGATCATCTGGAAGGAGTTGAAAGTCCAAATAACTGCAATTGCTTGGGGCTACAATATAGGAAAGTGTAATGAAGTGGTCGGCTTCTGAACCTCTAATGTGAAAACTTGAGTTTTACTCGTGTGATTCAAATGCAGTGTGGTTGGAGGTGGGGTGGGTGGATGATTGGTTGGCTGAATTTAAACCCATCAAAGGAAATCTAGTAGTAATGGTTGCCAAGCTTCCCAGAAAAGCCATCATAAATTTCAAAGGAGGGGCTTTCCCAGCAAAAGCACTTTATCCTCCCTATAAGATTGCATTGCCTTAAATAGGGGAATTCATGGTTCAGTTTGGTCTAGGATGAATAAACCAATCAGTTTGTAAATGATTTAAACCATATCTAAATTATGTAAGATTAAAAATTATCTGAACCAATAGTCTTAAGTTTTGATTTGGATAATCAGTTTGTTCGGTTTGAACTATAGACAAAAAAGTTAACAAATAAATAAAAAACCATAACCAAGCAAAAAAATTCGGTTTAACTATTTTTTCAAACCAATAAGAACAATACTAATAATAAAACAACGATTTTTTTTGTTTGGATTGAACAGAATCGATTCAGTTTGGTTAATTTTTGTGCAGCCCTAAACTTAAGTCACTAATTGGAATCAAATTTTGATAATTTATCACTCAAATAGAAGGGTATTATATCCCAAACAAATATTTTACACCCAAGATATTCAAGTTGTTGCATTAAAATTTCTTATTGATTACTATGCTACCAGAGATTTATAAGCATGGGTTATCACCTCACTCGCTAACTATGCAACAGAAACATTTCAATGTAGCGTTGTAGGATTGAATTGTTGAATCTAGAAATATTGCAATCCTAATCATGCAGGTAAAATCAGTCCAGTAATTTCTCACTCTCTTGTTATGAAGTTTTCTTCAATAAAGAAATTTTCTTTGAAAAGAAAATAACGCAAAATGGCTAGTACATCAGGTATCTGAAAAGCTCAACGTAGGAAATACAATTCCAGAGGTTCCTAAAAAAAGAATCCTACTGGCATAGCTTAAGAAAGTAATATGAAACAAAGGAATCTTACAACAGGAAAGTAGGATATTGGAAAGATACTGAACAAGATCTAATCCTAGAAAATTCTCTACTAATGCTGGTTTAATTCCTCTGAATTATTGTATTCTACTTTCAATACTGAAAAAAAAAATTATGGAAAGGACTCTTGGAACTTTTGAGTCTTAGACCAAAACTTTGAAACTAAAAATTGATTGGTCACCGAAGGCCAAATATAGTGACAAATTCAAAACTAGATGACTCCTTTGACTAATTTAAGGTAGAAATTCCTTATAGACTACATTTACTTACTCAGTTGATAAACAAAACCCTCATGGCTAGAAAATCCAACTCCAATAAATCAAGTTCCTGTTTGCTGTCCTAGAAATAAAATAATGGCCTGTTCATGAGATAAACTCGAAAACTGTGAAGGATACATTTAATATCTGAACTTTGATATTAAACATATCATCAACTTTTCTAATATTGGATTCCCTTAAAAAAAATCTCAAATTCTGAAACCACGGGTTCAATAAGACTTGCAAGAAAGGAAGAACCTGAATTATTTTGTGACAACTCCAAAAATAATAGCACAAAGCACAAACCCGTAATCCATTCTAAACATTTCGATTCCATCACATAAATTTGCTGGTACATGATTCCCTGCCTAGAAGACTGCAATGCATTGATGCAGTACCATGAGAACACCTTACTACATGGTGGCCATAATGGTGTAGACTTATGCTTTATGCATGCTTTAATTCTTCATTAAAGCATGCAATTTTCTATTAAATGTGTTATGAGATATGAGAGGTTAAAGTGCTAGACATAGCATAAATGGACACAAACCCTTGCCAAAAAAACTGAAAATATATATAAAATAGCTTGCGCAGGCTATAGTTCTGCAGTAGCAGGACTTCTTATAGAAAATATAATAAATGAGTCATTTGCCCATCTAGTGCACAATTTCTACATCAATCCAGTGGATCATCATCCCACAAACCACATCTTATTCTATCTTAATCATTTCATTCATATAAATGAAAAAAATAAACTTTTCATAGAAATAAAAAATGCCTCCTATCACTTTCTGGTACTAAATTCTATTTCTTTCCAATGAAGGAAAAACCTCAAATATGCATCATAATACTCAATTCTTTGCAATATAAGGCCAATAAACACGCTAAATAAATCAATACTCAATGCACAATACAATTATGGGGCAGGATAAAAACAGAGAGCACCAAAAGAAGTATATATGGACACTACTTTCTAAATCAGTGAACATCAACAAATAATCCAAAAAATATTTGCAGGATGCAACTCTGTAAAAATATTAAAAATAAAGCATACCTTACAAAGCCATTTTGGTCAATGTCTGCAGCAAGAAATTGGGAGACAGTCATAGTTTGTCCGAGCACCCACTTTGCCATCCTCCTATGCCGCTTATCCACTCTAGCCTCAGCCAAATATAAGAAAGCTCGAGCCACAGCAAGTGTAGACACAAGCAACCAAATGGAAGCAAATATACGACCTGGCAATGACGTGAATGCTCTATCACCATAACCAACCGTTGTAACTGACATAACAGAGAGATAAAATGAATCCAACCATCCAAGTCCCTCCACAAAATGCATAACGCCAACACCAATCCCAATACAGAAAACCACTACACATAATGCCAATGCCACCTTCATCCTTATCCTCATTCTCCCTTTTTTCACATCAATTATAACAGAGCCAGCATTTTCCTTATCAACTCCTCTCTTAACACTCCTCAACAAATGATTCTCTTGCAAATCAAGCACATAACTAACCATTCCAGAAAGCAAAATATCAATGAATCCAAACCCAACTAAGACAAATAATATGGAAAATAATTTCGTGGAAATGCTATTTGGGGTGATATCCCCATATCCGATAGTGCACATTGTTACAATACAAAAATACAAAGCATCAACAACTGGATGTGTTTCTTTTGCAATGAAATTATCACGATTAAACCAATATATTACCACACCAAAAGACAAATATATTAGCAATAGAATAAAAGCTTGCCGAACTATTGATTGAGATTCACCAAACTGAGGCCTGGGTATTGGAGGATGACTATTATCATTAATAACCGCTATTGCTGGTGCTGTTTTAGACCTGTGAAGATTAGTCTTGTTCCATGAATAATTGGGGTCAATCAACCAAGATTGTTGCTGATGCGGTGATTCTTGAATAGTTGCAACGCTGTATTCTTGGTTGGAAGATGACGTTTTTGGTGAGCTAAGAGAAAGTGTCAAGGCCTCCACAATGGGAGAAGGGTCTTTAGGAGAAGCTGCAGAAGGTCCAAAAATAAGACGTTCTTTAAGCTTTGATGGGGTAATAGGGAGAGGCAAAGAAATTTCATCATTCTCAGGCAAAGTAGAAAGCAGTGTTGTAAGTTGTGGTGGAGTTCTCTTTCTTGGGCTATGATATGGAAGTAAAGGCTCTTTCTCCATCTGGGTATATCAGAAAACAGCCTTTGGGTCGGTTGTCGCCGGAAAACTGAAAAGGAGTAAAAATTTGAGGAAAATATTTTGTGGGGTGGTAAAAAAAACTAAAATTTTGTAGGATTGAATGCGACAGTGAAGAAAAATCCGAAAATTGCAGAGATAGGAGTGCATATAGAGAAAAGACACGGTGTATGAGCGCGCGTGTGATTTTTTGAGAGGGAGAGCGAGACGAGGGAGTTTGATTCGGTCTTTTTTTGTTGGAGAGCCAACCAGGTAAGCCGGAAAACGAGCTTGATATGAGTGAGAGGCTCAAATTGTAGAAGAGAGAACATTTAAACATTGACTGTAATTGACGTCTTCTTCTTCTTCAACCACTCGATGTAAGCGCGTGGGAAATCAGAAGGCTTTATTGTAATCAGAGCACCGTTGTCTGGGTGGAGGGGTTGCTGTGCAATTTTTGCACAATAATTTTTACGCATTTTAGGACTTAAAATTTTTTGTAAATTTTTTTAAAAAATTATAATTTGATAGTGTTTGATGTAATGAATTCAATAATATATTTTTTTATATTAAATAAAAATTAAATAGATAGCAAAAAATATATTCTAAATTTTGTATATTAAATTTAACGATATAAATTTATTATATTTGTAATTATTTTTTATTAACTATTTAATTTTTTTTAGCATAAAAAAAATATATAATTAGATTCATTATATCAAATATTATCAAATTATAATTTTTAAAAGTTTTTACAAAAATTTTTAAATCTTCAAAATATATCATATAAGGGGTCATTGTGCAAAAATGAACAATAAGCTCCCTCAACCCTCTGTTGTGCCAAAAATACAGTAGCCCCCTGTTGTGTAGTTTTTTTGAAGTCTAAAAAATTTTTGTAAAATTTTCTAAAAATTATAATATTTTAGTATTTATTGTAACGAATCAAATGATATATTTTTTATATGAAACAAAATCAAATGGATTTAAAAAATATAATATAAATATATTAAATCTAAACCGTTAAAATCTAATAGTCTAAATTTAATATACTTTTAACATATATTTTTAGATTCATGTGATTTTTATTTTGTACAAAAATATGTGATTGAATTCGTTATAATAAATACTATATAACTATGATTTTTAAAAAATTATATAAAAATTTTTCAAATTTTAAAAAGTCTACACAATAAGAGTTATTGTGTTTTTTACACAACAGCCCTCTCAGCCCCTCTTTAAATTGGGTGTTCTTATCAGCAATTTCATTATTGCAAGTGAAACGTTTATTACAATTACAAAAATAATTTTCAAAATAAAATTACAAAATTATAATTCCCCTAAGCTGAGAAAAAAAAATGTATACACTAAGTTTAATATAAAAATTATATGAAAAAAGAACAAGAATAATTAATATTTTTACTTCGATAAAATAATAAATATATTTTTGTTTAATAGAAAAAATAATTGTACCAAAGTCAATAAAGAATTTTCTAAAAAATAGTTGATAATGTGCGGAATGATTTTTCCTATTTAATAATGCTGAAAAGAAACATAACATACATTACTCACTTACTCCTATTTAATTGGTGATTAGAAGACCTATAGAATTATGAAATTATAAATTTTTTTTATGAAAGTTAAAAGAAAAAAGAACTTTTAATTAAAGTCAGAAGAAAAAAAAAAGCAATTAGGAAGAGAAATTGTTGTTAGAGAATGTAATTATTGGTTTTATATCTCATTATAATAAAGCAAATTGGCAAGAGTAAAGACTAAGGATGCTGCAATCCAATAAGACCAAGGCTAGAAGTCATGCCCCTTGATGTTATTTTTCATCAAATCTGTCATCAAACAACAAGGCTAGAGAGACATTTAACATGTCTTCACCTGTCTTATTCCACGTTGCCTATAGAAAAAGAAGAAGAAGAAGAAGAAGAGGGAGAGAGAGAGAGAGAGAGAGAGAGAGAGAGAGTTTCATCTCACCTGTGAAATTAAGAAGCTGACTTGAAATCAATTTTAATAGATAAATATATTCGCTTTTAATATTCTTGCGAGCAAAGTCAAACGAAGACACCAAAAATAATCTTCTGTAGCAAGAATTATAATCGAGCCATTAACATTTGCTGGCCGTAATCATGGCAATGCCAATACATTGCCCCTCCCAGATCAGAGTATTAGAATGGAACACCATTTTTTTTATCACTTTCGATTTCAAATGCCAAACTATGTCGCTATCAATGCCATCCAGATTATTACTCAAGCCAACAAACTACTTGATATAGATTGATAGGACATGGAAGGAATTTAAGATGACTAATCCACACAGGGTATACATTTGATTCGAGTATATCACAACCCTCCGAGTATTTTTCCATAAACATAATAAGCAACAAAAAAAGCACTGCATTGCTGGTAAAGCCCAAGCCCAAGTTACACATCTGAGTTAGTCATCATCCTCTAAGACACTCCGCCGCCTTTGAATCTGTAGAATACATACATATGCATGATAAAAAATTAAAAATACATGGTGGCTTGGAAGCAGGCAAACGACCTAAAATGAAAGTTTCATGACTTACTGTGACTTTTGTCAGTTTAGTTGTTTGGTTATTGATCTGCTCCAGTAATGAAATGAGCTTCTCTTCAGAAACCTACAAATAGATTAAACAAGTATGGTCAAGTTTGGAGCAAGAGGTCCTGCAAACCATCTTTACCCCACATATAATAAGCACAAATAAAGTTAACCGAACTACAGCGTAACTCTATACCTTCTCAACTATCTGACCCATTTGAGCAGCTCTCAGTATAACATCTTCAACATTTGTTGCCTTTTCAGGTTTAACCAAAGCAATTCGGGCAACTACAGAGATTGTACCATAGCAGCAGAAATAGAATCAGTTCCAACGATGTGCATGACAAAAGAAAAGATACAAGTGAAATAGAGGTATTCTTTTGCTCTCAACATGATTAGTCCCTGCTGATGGGTTGCAAGAGGATTGTTACGTAGTTAGATATCCCTTAGTTTCATGCTTTACAAATTTTTATCCACGCATTTGTCATGACATTGCCAAGCATTATTCTTTAATATTCACATATCAAGGAGAGCTTCCAGATCTCACATGGACATGGTTGATTTACTGAAAGTTAGTGCATGATCTGAAATTCTCAATTTAACTTTGCACCAAATTTTCAGAATTATTTATCCAAAAAGTGAACCTAAATGTTGCAAAATTGATGCAGACTAGGGAATCAATTCATAAAAACCAAAAATAGATACCTAAAGAAAACTTGAAAGGATAAAAAAAGGTTTTCTAATGTTTTTCCAAGTGATGTTAATAAAGAGCATTTTGTTTCTCACTAAGAATCTAAATCTAACCAGCCCAACCTTCTTAACCATACAGATGCCAACAAAACACACAATGTTCTATGACATGAACAGGATCTACTGTATTACTTTCACAAGTAATGAGTAGCACATCAAAAGACAACAACTAATCTACATATACTACAAAATCCAAAATGAAATATAAATTAATCAAATCCAACTATAGAAAAGCATTTTTACAAGAACACATGCTAACAACAGAAACATAAAGCACATATTGACATATGCAGCTCATAACCATAATTTCAGATGTGAACTTACGTCTTTCTCGTGCTTCAGCAGATAGAATCTGACTAAGCATCATTTGTCTCTGCTCCTCAGCCTCTCTATATAAGCAAAATGCTTTAACAGGTAAGGCATAAAATTTTATGAAAAGTATACTTCAATGTAAGATTTTTATAAGTCTGCTTGGTTACATTTTACTCGGTTACTTTTGAAAAAAAATTCTAAACGCTCTTCTCTGGATTATAAATCTGGTTTGCATGACTACTTTTTCAAGTCTGTAATCTCAAGACATCAACAAAAAAACAACCCAGCATTTGAAAACATTGGTTTCTTAATTTTCAGAAACTACCTTTTGAAACACTATTTGTAAAAGAAAATTTTCTCAAAGCAAATAATATGACAAGGAAAAGAAAAGAACAATTTTTTATTTTCATTTAACAAAAAAAGAGAAAAGGAACAAAGAAAACCCCTACAACTGCAAAGAAAATCCGCAGAATAACACAAGAATTAAGTCCACAAACTAACCTTTTAGCATCCTCCTGAGCCTTTTGCTGATCAGAACCTTGCTGATTTCCCTGATCACCATAAATTTGAATAATAAATAACAATCAAAAGATGCCAAACAACAGTCATAAAGTAAATAACAGTCAATTGATGCCAAATAATTCATGCACACACAATGAATGAATCGTGATTACCATGCCACGTTGAGCCATGAGCTCCTGCATTCTTCTCTGGCGAATTGCTTCTAACTCAGGATCAGCCTACATTTGAAGTATGAGAAAAAAAAAATTAGGAGACCTAAATTGCTTCAGCCAAAATGACATAAAAACAAAGTATCCCAAAAAAAAAAAAAAAAAAACTCAAATAAATGAAAGAAAAAGAATAATGATAATTAAAGCTATTTCAACTTCAAACCACACAACATCAGCTCCTATCTCCAACGTATAGCATCCCAATTAGCAATCTGTAGAAAGCTGATTTCTTCAACTGCCTTATATAAACAACTTGACCAAAACGCATAAACCTACTAGTACCCATTTCAAAAGTCAATCTCAATTTAACTCTTTCTATAGTATTTAAGAATATTATATAGAACTATAATCAAATTTCAATTGCTTAATCATCGAAACACATGAAAAAAAAAAACATAAAATACAGCTTGAATGCAACCAAATTCAGAAGTGTTAAAAAACATAACAGAAGAATTACAGTCATTGATATAACGAACGGAAGCAATTAGCTGACTTACAGCTAGAAATTCTCAGGAATCAATTCATGAAAGCTCAAGACAAGCAAAATAAACCCTAATTGCTGGAGAAAGTAGAAGAAAATAGACAAAGACAAAAGAGGGAAAAAAACAAAACTTACCATTGATTCAAGCCCCAAGTCTGGTTGTTTACGGTGACCAAAGTGTAAATGCCCCCTTCACAAAGAGAATGTTTCGTAATCAGCCCTCGCTTTTGCGAGACGCGATTTTGTAACAATTCTGTAGTCTATATATATATATATATATATATATATATATATATATATATATTTATATATATGAACGCCTTATTCTTGGGAAAAAAAATGTTGTATGTCTACTTAATTTTTATTTTTTTTTTAAGTTTAAATTGTCATTTTGTATTAATTTATCAAATATTCTAAAATTTAAAATTTCGTTTAATATTTTTTAAATTTTAAAATAATATTTAATATTTATTTTAAGGACATCCAAATATTCTCTACATATAAATATCTTTTTATTGGATAAAAACATGTGGAATGTCTACTTAAATTTTTTTTGTTTTTAAGTTTTAAAATATCATTTTGTATTAATCTGTCAAACACTCTAAAATCTCGTTTAACATTTTTTAAGTTTTAAAATGACGTTTAATATTTATTTTAAAAACATCCAAATATTCTCTAAATATAAAACTAGTAGTAGTACAAAAACAAAAAATGTTCCTAATTTCCTAAATATTATTGTAGATTTATTGTGGGATGAAACCAAAGTAGTATTAATTAAATATTTTTATATTTAGCTTTTAACTCTTATAATTTTTTTATTTTTACTTTAATTCTCCTCCTATGGTTGATTTTTCAAATTTTGATTTTAAAAAAATTAAGCGTATATTATTTTTTTTTAAATGAATATTAAAATTATAGTTTAAGTCCTATTATTATACTTGCATTTGGAAATCACCGAAAAAATTACATTCATAAGTATTTATTAAAATAATTTATTAGATTTACTTATTAATTGAACTTAAAATTTATCAAAGTAACATTCAATTAACATGATATATTTGAGATGAGATTGAATTCAATTTTCAATTTTCATATATATATATAATAAATAATGATTGTGTATTTTTCATGGTGTAACCATATTAAACTAAGCTCTGATGTTATTATTTATAATTTTCTATTTCTTCTATTATTATATATTTATATCAATATATCAAATAAAAGAATTATTAAAAAAAAAAGAATAAAAATGTCATAAAAATGAGTCAATGAACTCGGTTTGATACAAACTCATTATGAGCTATGAGTTGTACTCGACTCGGATTTGAATCTGTATAAAATAATTCAAGATAAAAATTCAGGGTCTTGCCTCTATCATGATCAAAGATTGGATACTGGATTCAGGTACTATAACGGCCTTTATATGCAGTAATTGGGTAAAGACCATTTAATTTGGGCCTACAATCTCAATGTATCTTAAGCTGGCCTTGGCTCTTTTTAATGCAACACATTTGACCTAAAGAAAAAACGAAGACACGAGCCTGTTCTGCACATACCCACTGCAAATCACTATACTTTCATTTTAGGAAATATTACATAAATATATTCGACTTTATATTTGGCTTTTTTTTTTTTAACTTTTAAGGTTTTTTTTTTTTTTTTTTTACTGTTTTTTATATATATTTAATATATTTTATATATATACTTGATATATATCATTTTTTTGAAAAAAATATTTTTAAATATATAATATATTTGAAAAAATATTTTAAAATTTTTTTTTTCTATCAATAAAAATGAAATATATTTTTTTTTTGATATTTTTAAAAAAATCCCTAAATTTTAAAGCTCCAAGAAGTCAAAAGTTGACAAAAATATAATCCAATAAAGAAAAATCAGTCGCAAGAAATGGGAGCTTTCAGCAGCCCGTACAGCAGGCATCATCTTCTAATATAACATTGAACATGTAAAACAAGAAATATAAGAACTCCCATTGCTCATCTCTTCTCGGCTGTGCAAGTATTCATTTAAGAAGTGATCTTGTCAGATGTTCACGTGCAGTGGCCAGTGCTTGAGTTAATGTCTGCAAAGAAGGCAAAAGCTTTAATATTTCATATTTTACCAAGGATTATCTATTGGTTTCACCACCCAAATATATAACCTGTTCAGACAATGGAGCTCCAGCATCCATACTATTACTGGCTACCTTCCCAGCAATGACATTTGCATCGGTTTCCAGAATAATACTGCATACAATACGTGAAAGGATTAGCATCGATGCCTCTTCAGGAACTGAGGCACTGAATTATAGCCTAGTACCGCCCAGGACATAGGCAAAACATTTCACAGTACTGCATCAAGGCATACTTCTATCTTCAAGATGATTGTGATTTAATATATTACTAAAAGCAATTAACATACATTTTCTAGAAAAGGCATCACTTGAAACAAATTGCTAAAGTTCGATTAAAAAAAAAACATAGATAGAGCTATATGTTTAACCTTATTCCCATTTGCACAAATTATAAATTACCCCTTGCAACATAGTTTTAGAATGCCTTCGAGGTGTCTTAGAATTTTCAATAGGGCAAGGGCCAAGGGCTATTTATGCTCTTGGCAAAAAATTTCACATATTTATCACAGCTAATGTTCCAGTATTTTGAATTTCAGTAAACAAAAGACACATTTCAATTATAATGAAAGTGAAGAAGCATAAAATAGTTCTAGGTAAAGGAAGCAAATCAACAATATATTCATATGAAGAAGAGCGCTCATACCCGCCATCAACAATTTCATCAAGGCATAACAGAATGAGATCTAGATTTTCAAGTGCCTCTTTCTTGTCCACATTGCCTCTAGAACAAGGTACGATTTAAACCTATGTCAAAATCAATGAATAGAAGCGTGCTAATTAATGCTGACAGTATTTAATGGTAAAGAGGGATGTGATAAAGAGGCTACTAGCAAAACCTTAGGAGAAGGCCAACTGCATCAAAAAATGCGTGAAGAACTGTGGCTAAGATGAGCTCATTTTCATCTTCACCCCCAACAACAAAAAAGTGAAGATCTTGAACAAACTTGTAAACAATAATGTTATTCTCAAGCATTGTTATCTCCGCTGTATGTGAAGTTGCAACATGTTAAAATAAAAGTAGTGAGAAACACAGCATGAACAAAGTATGCAGTGAAGAGAAAATTCTCCTATATATTCATCAACAAGGAGATATCATTCACAATTAGATCGAATAATGCAAAAACAACTTACTTTATAAATTATATAATTTAATGAATCAGACTACATTCAAAGCTCCAAAGTAAGTGCCAAGGACATGTGCCAGTGTAACAAATTATGATGTAAGAGCTACTTCTTGTGTTTTTATCATTCTTATGAATTACCAAATAGTAAAAGGAACAGGGTAAAATAAAAATATGGTATAAACCTCTAAAATTGATACTAAATAGCAAGAATATTGAATGCCACAGCAAACCCGACATGGGTTCATACCACTTGATCAAAAGAACCTAGCAAAACGTACACAGCCAACCAACGCAAAGACAAACCCTTAAGTGTAGAATAAAAACGAATGCTGATAGCTTACCTTCAGTGCGAGCATTAGTCTTCTGAGTTTTGTTAAAAACAGCTTTCTCAAAAGCTTCCTTGGAATTGTTAGTTGGCCAATCATCCGAATAATACTTAACAGCTACACGTTTTCCTTCAGAATCCAATAGAAGGATAATTTTCACAGAAGGACACGACTCCTATGCAAGACATTACATAGAAAAAAAATTAGAACATCTGAAATGACCAACTATAGAAATGAAGCTAAATAAGCGGTTCATCACATGCATTAATCACAATTATAGATGCAGAGTAAATCAAAAGGCTAATTTACCTAACAAAACACCATTAAAATCCAGTATTTAGACCATAATCAAATTCTAAGACTTGAAAGAGTGAATGAAAATCAATTCCAAAAATTAACACTAGGATCTGAGCTTTTCAAGTGGAAATCTGTAATAAAAAACGGTAAAGAAGTTTTAGATCTAAGCTACAGGCATAAGGAGGTTCAATTTTGCAGAAAAACGAAATTCAGAGCTTCTCTATTCGAAATTGTAAAATTCATGTACAACATAATAGCAATGCAGATTTAGTTTAGAGAAAGAGATGAACTGACCATATTGTTTGGCAAAATTTAGACGGAAAATCGTCTACGGATTTTCTGAGAAAATCTGTAAGATCAGTAAGATCAAGGCTTCGACAAAATATAAATAGCGGCAATATTCTCAATTTTGGCCCCATACTTTTCTTATTTACTTAGAGGCGACCTCGTTCAAAATTTTTGCAATTTGCCCCCTTTAGAGATTTTATCCAGCATTTTTTTAATCTCATTTTTAATGGGAACATTAGTAAATCACTTGATAATTTTGTAAAATAAATTATAAAATTAATTTATATATATATTATATTTTTATTTCTTTTAATTGGTCCACAAATAATAAATTCAACTCATATTTATTTATATTAATATTTAAAATTATAAAAAAATAATATTTAATTGTATATATTAAAATATTTTAAAAAATAAAAATTATTTAAAAATATAATCAAAATTCACACACAACTAATTTATCTTAAAAGTAAAAAATAAAAAAAATAATTATATTTATATTAAATATCACCAATTTATTGTATTTCTCAACACAAATAAAGCGGAGAAAATGGATTTATTATTATTTTTTTTTATTAATTAACATTAATATCCAACTAAATAATTTTTGTATTATGAAATTAAAATTCATTAATATTTATAAGCTCCCCGATATTTGGCTTAAAAAACAAGGCAAGAAGGATAATCACAGCTTCCAGTTCCAGATTAACCGATGAATCGGTTGTTACAACCGCCGTTACTGCACTTTCTCTCCAAATCTCAGGTACCCCTCTCATCTCTCTTTCTCTTTTTTCTATATTGTGATAACTTTCTCGTTATATGGTTTCAGGCGCCAATAGCATTTCTATTCGAAGGACTAGAAAGAGGATATGGACGGTATTTCCCTAATAATCCATCTTTCGTCATTGGCTTTCATTCATTTTCATCGACCTAATGGTTATTGCCTGTTAATTTTGTGTATTTCGGTGTTTTAGGCTATTTTACTTTGTTTTGAATGGTAATTTGCAACTTTATTGGATTTTACTAAGATGATTTTTGATATTTCTTCATTTGAGCTTTTAGTGTGATGTGATGCATAGTTTCAGTTTTTTTTCCTCCCACCATCCTTTTATTTCTCAAAGAATTTTGTTTCTGCAATGATGAAAATCTGCACTTCCGTACAGCTCCGGTAATAAAGTGAAACAGATACTTTGGGATCGTGTAGGGGTGTCTTCAACTAGGAAGTCAGTGTATGGATTTAGAACTTTTTGCACTGCCGGAGGTGCGTGATACCCTTTGATTAATTTACTATTTTGAGTTCATTTTGAACCCATCACCTGTGTACAAATTTTATTTTATGCTTTTCCTATTAGTTCTCGTTACCACATCGCTATAGCCTGTATTAATGTGATAATTCATTTCACAGTTGTCTTGAGTTACAAGTAGGGCTATGTAGCTGTGATCTAAGTTGGGCTAATTAACAGGTCGGGTAGGAGGCTTTCTATGTGAAAATTGAAAAAGCAATCTCCCCAACTCCTTGTTCCTAAATATTCATCTCACACGCACAAATAAACATTATGCTTCTCATGTCACTTTTTATTATTAAACTTGAGCCTGCCACATACTCTATATGGTGTATCTTCTGCATATCAATGACCATTTCACATGCTTCCTTCGGGGTTTTTGAGGAAAGGAGGGAGTGGGGCGTGGGCAGGGGCAGGGGCAGGAGCAAAAATACAACTAGGCTAGCAAAGCATGACTTGGGTTTGGCAAGATGTGCACATGTCTAACATGCTACATGTAGGATGCTTCAGTTAAGAGCTCCTTCTATATGCAGTCTTAGAAATCTTTGAGTACCATTACATTGCTTGATCATTATAAGTTTATTTGGGCAGTTAGTCTCGTGATGCAATCTTAGTTCTCTCTCACCTTCCCACCTAAGCTATTGTTGCAAATATATTGTGAAAAGCGCTGCACTAATAGTCTCAAAACTTTGAAAGTAGGACAATGAGCAGAAAATTCAAGAAATGAAAGGAAGAAAGAACACTCTGATTTCCGATCTGTAGATTGACTATCTATGAGTTGCTGGCCATCATTGGCCATGATGCTTTGTAGATAGTAACCAATCTTATGATATAATATATTGCATTGGTGGCAGATTATTCTATTGTCTGATAAAGATTTTTTACTATCCTAGATTTAGCTGCTAAAAAGTGCGTACCATGCAACTCGATGGATTTGGGACCCATGACAGAAGAAAGTGCAACTCAAATGTTGACAAAGGTTTGTGTTCTAATTTTTGTTTTCCGTTTGTTTTCTATGTGACATATTTCTTATCAGGTAAATTATTTTAGGTGGCTGGGTGGAATTTGGTGAATGAAGATGGTATATTGAAGCTGAATCGGTCATGGAAAGTAAAGAGTTTCACCAAAGGGTTGGAGCTATTCCAGCTTATAGGGAATATTGCTGAAGCAGAAAGTACTTATCGCTGTTTTTGGTTCACTCTGTTCTCCAAGTATACAGTTAATGCTGCATTTTTTCAATAAATTTTTGGTTTTTTAGATATACGAGTGGTTTTGTTCAATACAGATCATCATCCGGATCTTCATCTTGTTGGATGGAACGATGTAAAAATTGAGATATGGACTCATGCAGTTGGTAAGAATTTCTTTCTAATCACATTACTTGGCTGATTTTTTACTCTTTACAAGGTTAATTTAAGACTTAATTCAATCCCTTTCCTCTCTTATTACCTATGCCAAGTCCTTATGACATTTTCCTTCATTTTTTTTTTTCTGGTTTTACTTCTGAAGATATAGTTCTGCCTTTGCACTGTATTATTTTTTACAGCATATTTTCAGTCATTCCCTATGTTTCTCTTTTTGCAAAGTTACTTGTTTTTGTTCCTAAATGTACAAAAGAGCAAACAGTGTCAGTCACAAAATAATTAACCTTTTTCTGCCCGCTATTTTTCTACTGCCCATACCAAAGATCCCTCTATCATCACACAGGAAATTCTAACTAAAAAGGGAATAAATAATGAAAAACTTGACGCTCCCTTTCCAATGCACAGTGAAAGATCTAACAAGAAATCCTTTTCTGCATAGATTTTTCTCAGAATCTAATCCAAAGAACTATTGGACATTTACGAAAACTGTTCTCGTTATCCAACTTTCAGTCATTTCTTTTTTGGAATGGCTTAAAGTATGTTTCTGCTTACTACGAACAAGCTTGCAAAGGCTATATGGCACGTGGCTTGCAGATACATCAGAACTTGTATTATTTGACTTCCCCTCCACATCCCCACTACCCTCTTCTCAAAAATTGAGGTGTAAACAAGTTGCAAAATTCATTCCAGCTATGGACTTGTTATTAAACTTCAAGTTTGGTTGATATGCAAACCAGGCATACCTGATTTTACCGTCTAGACAGCACAACAGAATCTGGCCTGGCGGGTTGAATGTCATACAAAACCCTTGGAATAATCGCATGAAAAGTTATCATTTCATTTGTTTCTCCATGCACCTACTCTTTTGGTTTTTTCCTTTTGCTCCATGAAAAGCAGAATTCTTATTTTGCTCTACTCTTGTACAGGTGGACTGACAGAAAATGACTACATACTTGCTGCTAAAATCAATGGGCTTGACCTGCACCATCTGCTAAGAAAGAAGTCTGCTAAAATCAATATTTCTCCTTCCAAGGAGTGAAGTATATGCCTGCCATGTTTATACTTGGTAAAAAAATGAAGGCTTTCAGTTTTCAGTGTCAACTCCAATAAGCTTGCTTGGATATCCTTATGAATAGATTCTTTTTTTTCCTTGTTAATATTCTAATTTCATTGTTAATATTCTAATTTCATTTTTAGTTCTGCATTAATTTTAAACTCCAGACTTTTCTAGACTATTTAGTTCATCTCACCATTTTCAAATGGTATCATTATCTTGCGAAACCCAAGACTAATCCATTTTGAGGTCCTTGTTTTGGTTCTCTTCTGCTCGCAACTTGCATAACTACTGATTGACCTTGGATTTTTGCACGAGATCTGAAAGTTCTCCATTTGGAAGAACCTATGCAGTAAAATCGATTCAATTTTATTCCATCTATAAAATTGAATTGAGTTTTTGTATAAGAATTTTTTCATACATGGTACAAATAAATAATTATTTTATTTTATTTTGTTAATTACCTTTATTTATTTAAAAATAATTAATAATATTACAACACTGAGAGATTATAATATAAATTATAAAACATTTATGAATTTAACTATAAGCAAGACTAATTAAATTGAATTCTTCTAAAATTAAACTTAAAATAATGTAATTTCTATTTATTCTAAAATTATTTTTAATATTAAAAGAATTGAAAAATAACTTTATTTCAAACATAAAATTAAAAAATTTGTAAAATGAAATTTATTTAAATTAAATTTGTGTAAAATTTGAATTTTGCATAAAGGGAAAGCAACGATGATTTTGGCTATCATCACCAATCAAGATAAGATTGAGCATAAGAAATTATTTGCTTTTCAGGCTGAGGGGGTTGACCAAAAGCTGGGTCACCCACTAGCCCTAAATGATCTGAAATCTGGATAATGCAATACGTAAATAAATAAAAAATAAAAAATAAGAAGAAGAAGAAGAAAAAAGAAAAGTTTCAATACCTCCACTTCCCAGCAACTTTCCAGCATGCAAGGATTCATACCTTTTTATTTTCAGGTCCACATGCACAAAGTCCTTCTTTTCAATAATTCTATGCACTTTTCTCAAAAAAAAAAATAATAATTCTATGCACTGATTAGTTAGCAAACAGAAAAGTTATACTTACTCTGTTGATTTATTTCTAAACAATAACTGAACAACATGTTTATGAATACAAAAACCAATAAAAATTAATCTCTTCAATTGCGTTCTGCTTATACTGTTTATAATTTTACACTATCCATTGCGCCTATGATTATTTTTCTCCCATTCTATAATCTTTACAACATTCCCTGCTCCTTGTCCACTTGCGTGCCGGCAATAAATTTGTTGTTGCTTCATTGTTGAGGCCAAGAACTACATCTTCTATTTGAAGAGGCATCTAATTTTGATCAGGGTAGCCAGGAGTTTTCCTCAGTCAAGCAGGTGAGATCTGATCATGATACCTTACAAAAATAGCAGAAATTGATCATAATTACTGTCTGAAATGGAAGTGATCAAAACAAATCAACTCAGAAATTTGATTAACTGTTATGAAGTCTTAAAAAGAAAATTGCCAAGTAATAGGATGCATAAAATTGCACACTTAATCCAGTAGCGAAACGCATTTAAGTAGTTGCCAGAATGTGTTCTATAATTACTCTTTATGTTTGGTTTAGTAGTTGGTTCAGTGATTGCACTAGTTTGGAAGAATCTGAAACCTGCTTAGGCACTAGGCAGAAAATAAACAGGTGAAAATGTATTTATTTTCTTTAGTTATATACAAAATTCATACAAACGCTAATGAATCAAATCAGTATTATACTTTGATCACATCTACAAGGACAATTTATTTTCAAGAGATAGCATTATAATGCAAAAGTAACGACACAGGAATGTGGATGCTCTCCTAGAAGCACAGCATATTGTGCTCAGATCAAGCTGTAAACTTCATTATTTCAAGAAATCAGAGTTTGCACTCTTTCTTATGGAAATGAAGCAGGGAAGAAATGTATAATCAATTATAAAATAGGATTCACAAATTCACAATCTTGGAATACAACACTGAAATCAATATGATGAACAAGAAGTATACCATTAAAGGATTACCATATTAGAATATGAACAATGTCATTCATTCTATGTGATGCAAACACAGTCCTACCAAAAAGATTTTTAACTAAAATCGATCATTAAAGGTGTTAAAGCAAGTGTTTGCAACCAAGGGCTTAAAGTGCAATTATCACCCTAAAACTAAAAATTTAACTGTAATAAGATGTAAACCATTTAGAAAATATTGAAAAAAAATTCACATGCATGTTTCAGTTCATAGATCTGTGAAGCATGTGCTTGAGCTTGGTAGTCATGACATACCAACAAAGATCAAAACCTAATTAGCCTTCTTGTATCATTACTTTAGGAAGCACTATTTTAGCTGAAAAAGATGCAAGCATTGGCCAAATCTTAACAAACTAACAACGTCTAGGTGAAAAAAAAGAATATCATGGTCTTTCATCACATTCAGTTTTGAAATTGGACTCATAGATAACACTTCTACTAATATGAAAATGTCATTTACATTAGAATACTCATTTCCATGCATTAGCCAAGCACAATTTCGTCAAACTGCACAACAAATACTAAATTCATATCCATATATAGACCACAAAAAAAAAAAAAAAACTATCAGCAAGAAGCTACAATTATAAACTATAATTATTAAGTCACCTTGGTCCAATGTCTAAATCTCATCTTGATACAGGTTTCTGCAAAAGGGCAGTCAAGTAAACCTCCCCATTCTTCAACCCACTAGAATCAGTCTTATTCCCAACTGCCCACTTCACCTTCTTGTAACCCAATTTCCCAACCAAAGGTCCATAAACCTTATCAAGATCCACTCTTTTACTAAAGAAATGATCCAACCACAAGTACCCACCACCTCTTAACACCCTATCCACATCATAGAGCAAGAACTCCATAATCTTCAAAGGTATCCATCTGTTCACTGCACGCCCACACCTCACCAGATCCACCACCCCATCAAACACCGGTAACCGCTGCTGTAACGGCACGTGAAGTGGCGCTAAACCCCTCATTGCCACCACTTCATTATTAGGCATATTGAAATTCATTGTGGTAGTGACTATACTCACATTGTACTGCTTCATTCTTGCTGCAAAAGTACCAGTTCCACCACCAATATCAACACCAAGCCTAATCACAGAATTGGCTGATTTTGCTATTTGTAGCAGCTGGGGAATTGGGAGATCTAACTCAGTTTTATAAGTCATAAACTTTGAGATCTCATTGTTCAAATCAAAACCCAGATTTGGGTTTTCTTTAACAAGACAAGAAAATGATTTGCAAGAATATTTAGCCCAAATTACATTGGAGTCAAGAAACGAGGAAGGGAAAGGATTACGTGGGAGAGAAGAAGGGGGTTTTGAAGGCGTTTTGGAAAAACAACGGCGGCGAGGGAGAGGGTGGCAGCCAAGGAGGATTAAAGACTCAGCAAGATCAGAATCAAGAGGACAAACAGAGTAAGGAGTATAATTCATATACTTGTGGAGAAGGTCAGGGTGGTTATGACAAGAAGAGGCAATGGGTGAAAGATGGGAATAAATGAGAAGATCTGAGGGAATGGTGGGTCTAGATTGAGTTGAGGTAGGATTGGCGGTGGAGGGTTGGTGGCGATTGAGGTGGTTGATGGTGGCACGTATGGTTTGTAATTGGTGGAGAAGATGGTCAGGGACTTGTAAAGGAGGTGGCGGTGGTTTAGGGGATTGAAGAGTAGGAGCAGAGAGGTGGTATAGAGACAGAATGTTAGTAGCCACCATAGCTAAGAGAAGCAAAAGGTTCAAGCCCATGGTGAAACCCATCTGGTAGCCAACGTTGTTGGTTCTTGGGTTTTGGAGGGACTTTGATTCTTTGTATTGTTGTTGTTTCTGCTTTTTTGTTTAAGCTCAGTGTTGACTAAGTTTAGTTTAGCTTAGTTTATTGTTGAGTGATGATTATTGATTACTATAATTGCTACTAGTTTTCGAGTTTTTGCATTGAAGTTTTTCTAGCCGTTGGATTAGAATCACGTGTGTCTTGAGAATTTTGTTATTACACAAGACTCTATTTTGCACGGATCCATTAGATGATTCAATGTATTTTAAGATTTTCTATGTAATAATAAAAAATCAATTTTAATTTTTTAATTTTTAAGAATCTATAACTCGAAGATATTAAAAATCACTAAATTTTAGTGAGTCTTTTAACATGATCATAATTTTTGAGTATTTAAATTTTTATATTATTTTTCATGAATGATCACTGTTAAAATTCATAATTTATCACTAATGACGTTTTTTAAGTTTTCCATATAATAATAAAAATAAAAATTTTAATTTTTTAAGAATCTATTACTTTAATTATTCACTAAAAAGAAATGTTTCTGATTTTTATTTTAATGTTATTATTAAAAAAAATTATCAAAAAAAAAAACTTAAATGTGAAAATAAAATGAAAATTTAATCGAAATCGATTCATATCAATTGAAATTTAATCTTGAATTAATTTTATACCAAATTGGAATCAATCAGTAAGATTAACTAATTTTGCATGTTATGATTTAGGTGCAACACTTATATTTAAAAATTTTAACTTCATAAAAAAAAATGGTTTCATGCAAATCTCCACACTGTATTGTTAGCTAAAAAAATCTGCACATTCTTTATTTTATCCAACTTTAGAATACAGTACAATAGTTTTTCTAATTGAGTTCCTCTATTTAATGCCAACATAATTAGTGGATTGTCCACAACCAGGTTGATAAAGACATGACGTTACTTATTTATTGATTTGTAAATATGTGGTGGAATTTCGATTTTACATGCTTGGTTGATTGCAGGGACGAAGCTATTTAAAAAAAAAAAAAAAAAAAAAAAAAAATCCCAGTAATTTATAAAAAATATTTATTTAATTAATTCAATGTTTTTTTTATGTATAATTTTATTGATTATAATCAAAGACAGGTAAAGGCAGGTTTAAGTGAGTTTTGTCCATCCTAATCCAAAAAATATTAATGGATTTATAAAAAAAAAATTATTTAGTCTGTTAAAATTTAATTTTTTACATAATTTTAATTTATTTATAATTAATTTTTTAAAAAATTATATATTTATATAAAAAAATTTTAATTCTTGATCTATTCAGAAATAATTTTTTAATTTTATTCTTATTATAATGGAATAATAGTCTAAAAAAACTTTTACCTAACTCACTCTTATTTTATATTTATATAAAAAAATTTAATTTTCAATTTACTTAAAATTAATTTATATATTTGTGTGTAAATAGCAAATTCAATTTAGTAAAAAAAAAATGGTTATATAATTAAAAAATATATATTATTATTATTATTATTAGAAAGATAATTTTATTAACATATTAATTAAAAGATGATGTTGCAAGATATGGTCATTATATCTTATATATAAATATATTGAAATTTAAATTTATTAGTAATATTTAAAAATAAAATTTATAAACGAGATTTTACTAATACGAAAATAATTAATATTTGTTTTTAAGAAAGCCTTCAGCCCATGGGCCAAGGCCACAAAACTCAAAACTCAATGTGATCTCATTCCCAAAACTCATAGGCCAGCTTTCACTGTAGTTGTCCTCAATCTATGGCTTATAGCTTCTAGCAACTCCACAACCATGAAGATGATTTTGATTGAGGCCGCAGAATTCAGTGATGCAGTTAACGAGATTGATGCCTCCAACAAGGCTTACCAGGCTGCCAGCAATTCTGTGGCGAATTTCTTACTGCAAGGAGTTAACATCTTTCAGAAGGTGAGGCTTGTTTCTCAATCTTCTTGAATTTGTATATTTAAATTTATGATATTTATTCAAAAGTATATTAGCTGCAAATTAATTAAGTTTGCATAATTACTGTTCCTTTAACGAACTAATCATGAATTTTACTCTCAGATTAACAACTGAGAGTCATGGTTTAGTGATTTACTTGGTAATTCTAATTTTTGTTAGTGATTTCATTTGCATTGTATTGTTTTTTTATATAGGTATTTGATGGCCATAGTTTGGACATGGTCCTAGAAAATTTGGAAACGGTAGAATCCATTGGCACATAAAATCGCTTGACTGAAGATTTTCAGAATATTTTAAGGTATCCTTTACCTATATATGTTAAAAATTCAATGCTTGAATTTGAATTGGTATCTTATTTATTAATCTCTTTTTGGTGCAGCTGTATTTCATCTGAGCTAAAGGAAGTACATGGGATGCAAACTACAGATGGGGTGCACTTCACCCATGGCTCTTTGTCCACAAAAACAATAGTAGCTTGAAGATGCCATTGAGCCACACAAGGAACAAATGGGTGGCACAATTGGTACTCAAACCCTGCCTTCAACTGGATTCCATATAGACTGACTTCACAGCTTTTAGATCAGTACTAATTGCAATGATGAAAGAACATGAACCATGGCCTCAAGATTTACTACATCTTTTTGACTGGTTAGGTCAGTCCCCATGTTGCAGTTTTGTTAGTAGGGCAAAATTGGCAATAACATTGTTGTTTATAATTTTAAAGTTGGCTTAAATCTTCCACATCATTTTGTTTTTTCAGCATTAATACCAATATCATCTATGTTCACCCTTGCGCATGGACTCCATTTAAGGTTATTAAAAAAATTTCAAGGTTGAAAATGATTTGCAATTATGAGGATGGTGAGGATGCAATACTTTTGCAGTCAGCTGCTGCAATGGTTCCAGCCGCTGCCTCTTCAAATTGGGAGCTGAAGTTAGCCACTAATCTCTACATGCTTAGTGTGTTTAATGCTAATTGAATTCATGGTCTTCATGTACCACCAGCTTATGCAATGACTTTTTTATGGTGCACTCCATGATCATGATAATGATGAGGTACTACACTTTTGATTATAAATATTAAACAATTGATTATCATACAGTGTATAGAGTTACATAAGTCTTATTCGCTATCATTATACTTCTTCTAAATGTACAGGAAGTGCTTGTGATACATGAGCTTAAAGATTTGGAAAAACAGTTTTTTTGGCATTTTTTCCAAACTTTTTGTGCAACTTTATGGAGAAAGCAGTTGAAGTTGATGCCATAGTTGGTAGTATCTCAAGTTTTTGTTATCCATTTCACATTTTTAATTATATCTATCTTTAATTAATGCTGAAAGAAGAAATTAAATTGTAGGGCTCTTCGCTCATGACTAACGAGAAACCCTGCCCTTTTGCTTAGAGATAACAACAGAGACTAGAAAAGTATATTTGATATTATTAGATTACTTTATTTTCATTCAAACCTCCATTTAAGATTGGATGTTTATTTGTTTTATTACACAAATTGAATAAATACTTACAGATGGTGAGTTTGCAATTTTGTAGCTACTTTCACTTGTGAAAAAATCTACAATACAAAATATGCTATATGTGTTGTTGGTAAGGAAAGGATAGTGTGGACTGTGGAGAGGGAAGTTATAATATCTTCATCTAGTTCCTTTCTTTCATTAATCCAAGCCACAATTCCATTGCCTACAGTGCCCTGCTTGAAGTGAAATTTTTAATTTCTATGCTTTCACAGGTCCACTGAGGAAAAAGAGCAGCATTCTTCTCTCGGTTTAAGGGTTTGATCTGCACTTCCTACTGAAAAGGTTGCTGATTATATTTCATGAAGGATTGCACTGTGTTTTTATTTGACTTTGAAAATGGAAGCACATATGTTTTTTTTAGCTTGATCCTTAAAACAGTTTTTAGACTGTTTAGGTTTTTAATGTTTAACACTGATAACATATCTAATGCTAGTGCTTGTACTAACTAGGCTCTCATGTTGTTGATTGGTTCACTACATATTAAAGGTTATGATCCAAGTTAATACGTTTTTTGTTTTCTTTTCTTTGATAAGTTAGTACTTTATAAAATTTCTTTCAATTGAAAATCAAAACTATGTCCTTATAGTCTGTTTACTGTAAATAAATCTAGAATCCAGATATTAAATTATTGAGGCAGAGACTTGCCAACCATAAAACCAACCAAGGTATAATTTCAATAGCTAAAACTAATTACCGAGTTGATAATTATTAAATTTTTTATTTATATTGTTATATTATTCAATTTTAATAAAGTTTTGTTAAATATTTTGGTAGAAATTTATAAGATAGGTAAATCTTATAACCTTGTAGTCTACTAAATAATCTACAAACAAATTATGAAATCTTTTCAAACTTGTACTCTTCAAATTTGATTTTCCCCATCTTACGCCATTTCTTATGAACAGTATAGAAGTACTTTGTGGATACCCCAAAGATTACTAGACCAAATAAATAGTATATATATTGTATTGGAAAAGGTCTCTAATATCTGCTTTAAGTCTAGATATATTACCACAAGGGTAAGCCTACAAATGCTGTAAAATAACAATTTACATACCTCTTGTAAAATTGTAGAAAGATAGATATTGAACATGAAGAATAAGAACTCTCTGTATTTTTCAAAATTATAAGCATATTTTGAAGATTGCAGACAAATATTCCCATAAAATGTATGTTTACCTCAGTAAGATTGACCATGCATTCTCATGCTATTTCGTATTTATTTCTTCCACATTAGGACCTCTAAAAATAAACAAATAAATGCAAAAATGTACTAAGGGGGAATAGCAGCCCAGTTAATCGTGTGTGCAAGATTTTGTCTTCATAATATGAAATGATTAGGAGAATTCACATCTTCATTGGATTAGAACATAATCCACGTCATCCGAGAGTGCATCTCCATAAGTTGGGGGCAAGCTGTTCCTATGCACATTTTTACGA
This sequence comes from Aleurites moluccanus, assembly GCA_948193065.1. Classification (NCBI taxonomy): domain Eukaryota; kingdom Viridiplantae; phylum Streptophyta; class Magnoliopsida; order Malpighiales; family Euphorbiaceae; genus Aleurites; species Aleurites moluccanus. The sequence goes on along the minus strand of CANXYC010240848.1, from coordinate 121,613 downwards.
ACTTGGGCATGTGTCTCTGCTTCATGCTGAAACATCTTCACTAGTTCTTGCAACTCCAACTTTCTCACTTCAACCTTCTCTTCTGGGATGGGCTTCTTCAACCCAAGATAAAGCAACCCAACTGCAATCAGCACCACACCTATGAAGAAGAGGATGGCTGTAAACAGACCAAATGCATATGGTGTATTTTCCGCTCCCGGAATACCATCAACATTGATTCCAAACAATCCAGTAATGATAGAAAGAACAAGGCCACAACCTCCAAAAACAGCCAAATTATGAGTTACGCGCAGGCTTCTATCCTGAAATCAATTAAAAAGATATATTTAAGAAAAGCACTTCTCAAGTCAATATAGGAAAGGTATGATAGGCTTAGTAATTCAAGATAACCTTACTCCTTTCTTTTATCCTACAAACCTGTAACCATGCCCGAACATTGCTTTGCATGACATCTTGAATGGTAAACAAACGCCCACGAACTGCTTCTTGCTCCTCCATCATTTCTCTCGTGCTCTTCCTTATTTCCAACAACAAAGTTCTTGCTGCATTTCCTCTCAAATGATGAAGCAGCTCAAAAACAATCTCCTCTCTTGCATGGAGTGACCATTTCACTCTAATAACCTATAATACAATATGCCAAGGTTTCACACGTATGATATGACAGCTTAAAGATCATCTAATTTTTCTGCCCTACCAAGCTCTACATGCTAATGAGTATACGTTTGCAATCGACATATTTCAGTCAAGATACATTATTAGATAGGATGCGAGTGCGCTCCCTCCTACTCACAGATCATGTGGACCCTTCAGTGGGTGCCACATGTCAGGGCCATCTCCATGTGAGTAGGAGGGAGCATGTTCCCATCCTACCCAATTTTTCTCCATGTGAAATGGGAAGCCAATTTCTGGACTAATGACGCAAGCTTCATAGTTGCAGTAGTGACGATTAGAAATAATCAAATATTAATGAATGATAAACATACATGAAACAGCAGAAAATGTATCAATCAGTATTCAAACAGATGTGACAGATCAAGCCTAATAATAACTCATTGTGTATCAATTGAAAATTTTCAAAAAAAGCAATATATCTATGGTAACATAACATATACCCTTTTGTTGAGAATTAGTGATTTAATCAAATGATTCTGGAAAATGGACTGATTGTTATGCCCTACATTCCTATGTTTGAACAGGTAGCAAATATACTCACCAAAGGCTTACCAAAGAAGCAATTTGATAGATTGACGAGCAAGCTAGCCATGAATGACATCTTCCAGCCAGCTTGAGGGGGAGTGTTGAGAATTAGTAATTTAATCAAAAGATTCTGTTAGGTGATTTTTAGGGATCCGATTTAATAATTATAGGGATTTGATTCCTATTGTATAGCTGTAAATATTCCTATTGTAGAGATATAGTTTTTCCTTTTTAAGGTGTAATGTATCTATAAAGGGAAGAGTCATTTGTCTTCCTAATAAATGAAAAATACAATCTTTTCATCACCTAGTTTACACCTTTTCCCAGCCAATAAAAGCCTTTTCATAGGTAGATAATTCCAATTATAGAGTGGGCATTTTTTATCTGTTTCTTCTCCCACTCAACCACTCATTTCAGAATCTAAGGAGATCAAGCTTAATTATCATAGGGTAACAAACATAGTTAAGTCCAGCCGTCCAGGCATTGGAGAACACCCATTCTATCCTGAAAGCTTAAGGGGACCAGCTATGACAATGAGAGAACATATAATCTGACCCCAGAAAGAAGCTGTTTGGTGGAAAGCCCATATATTGTACTAAGCATTCTCTTGTTCTAGATACCTAACCAAAGTAGGTATTAACTCCTAATAGAAATGTAAATGTACACCCTTAAACAATATTATTCATATAAAAATCAAAAGAAAAGGAAGAATTCACATCATAAGTAGACAAATAACTACAAGTTCCAATTCTATGCTTGAGAGAATTACTTAACTGTCATCACCTCAAATAACACAGTATCACAAAATGATAGCAGTTCTTCTGAAAAGCAGACTTCAAAATAGAAGGGAAAAACAAGATACCTGTCTTGACAACCTTCTGATTTCTTGGTTCAGAATAACGCTGAAGAGATGCATATCTTCATGATTTCTCCTGTTCATTGATTCATCTATAACTAATGTCGTAGGTAATGGAAGTATTAAAATTGCTTTTAGAGAAATGCATCTTTTAAAAGTAACCTGTTCATAAATTTCAATTCAATCTCATCTGCTTCCCCAAATATGTACTTGCGAAATAACCTAAAATAAATCAAACAAAAAGTAAAACCTCAGGTTAGACAAGAAAGGGTAACTTTCAGAGCCAAGGATGACGCATAGAATAAAGCTATGACAGCAAGTTTCGTCACATGGAAATCTGAAGCTTGGAATTAATTTCTTGCTGTAACCAATGCTTCTTACTACTTATGCAACTTCATGTTTATACTCACAAAAAGATAAAAGCAAATTTACTTAAACTTGATAAAAATATTTAAAAATAAAACAAAATAAAATAGAATAAACTTGCAGCTGCTATGGTAGCAACAATCTATTATTTTGCTTTACAGAAATTGACAATTGACATTTGCTAATATATTATTATCCTTCCAAACTAGTCTTGAATACTCTAAAGATGAATCCTAGAGCAGAACATCTGAACATGTGTGCATGGGTACACAGATGTGGATTGAAATGTAGAGCTGCTTTAGTCTCTATTCAGGAATATTAATGAACTCTCAAATCTTTCAAAACAAAAGGATTTGGTTACCAAAAGAAGGATAGAGAACATTGCACGGAAAAGACATATGACAACCTGTAGCCAGTACATCTGTCGTAATGCAGTCACCAAAAGCAGAAAGAAAAATAATGCACACATATTTGTGACGATTGTCTAGGTATAACATAAATAAAAACCAGGAACATGTTAACGAGTTAAATTACAATTTTCCATAGTTTCCATACCTATCATCCCACCGAGTAAGGCGACACGCTAGTAGTGCTATGACTTCATGCACTGTTCTTGGTACATTATAACCCCCAGAGAAAAGAAGCTCCTAACCAAAGGAATGAATGAATGATTGGTTAGTGCAATGAAAATTGAATCACAACTATCTCAGTAATCTAGTCCGCTGAAAAATTATGCTAAGAACAACCAACCTGAACTTCAGTGATACCTAAAACATTTAGTCTTGACACAGGTCCTTTTACATGCAGTGCAGTTATTAAAAAATTTTGTGCTTGCCAAGAGCGCAGCACAATAGGAATATCATCCTCTTCAACAAATGGATCTCCAGCAGACTGTCCCAACAGTTCAAACAGCAGCCCTCCAGCAACCCTTACGGGGACCTTGATAAAACACAAAGCATAAACAATAATCCAGCAGAACACCATGAAGAAGAAAGAAGTTCATTGTGTCATTCCAAATTTGGGTGGAAAGGTGTTGCAACCCCTTCAAGTCAGCAACAATCCACCTGACAATATATTTGAACCAACTTTTAACCCCAGGATGGATGCTCAAGTGTCATACAATTAATTTTTTTCCAAAATTTTCATGCTTGGACCTAAATTTTGAAAATTTTTTCCAAAATTTTCATGCTTGGACCTAAGTCAATTATTTGTCATTCTAACTTAATATGAACATCTGAAGTGAAATATACTACAGTACAATTTACCTATTCAAGTATGAATATCAGCATTTAAAAATTAGATGAATTACATATCTAGGTAAAAGTGTGAGCCTTGGCACAAAATAAAGTCACTCATTCAGGTTCATGCCAAGTCGATCAACCATGAAAACAATATTTATCATTAGAAGTTTGATAGAGAAATACAGAGATACAAGAAAAAACTTGTACATGGTTTTCATGATTTGGAGAAGGCTTATAATAGAGTCCTAAGATAAGTTTTATAGTTGGTGTTAAAACGTAAGAGGATATCGATTAGTTACATACAAGTATTAAATGATATGTAAAAAGAAGCGACTAGCAGTGTGTGCACAATTCGAGGAGACTCAAAGGCCTTTTCTATCTCAGTTGGATTATATTAAGGGTCTACATTGAGTCCTTACCTCTTTTCATTGATCATGAATGAATTAAAAAAGCATACATAATAGGAAATCCTTTAGTGCATGATATTTGCAAACGATATTATGCTGATAAATGAGTCACATGAAGGAGTTAATATAAAATTAGAGTTGTGGAGGAGCACTTTGAAATTCAAGAGTTTCAGGTTAAATAGAATCAAGACAGAATATATACATTATAAGTTTAGTGAAGACCAAAGTGGGGACTATAAGAGAGCTAACTTGGATGAAATAGCATTGTCTCAAAATGCCTATTTAAATATCTAGACTCAATCTTTCAAAGAGATTGAGGTTGTAAGGAGGATGTTACCTATTGGATAAAAGCTAGGTGATTGTAATGGAGGCTTGCTATGAGAGTGTTATGTGACTGCAAGATTCTCAATAAATTGAAAGGAAAATTCTACTATATGGCTACTCGACTAGTTATACTATATGGTAATGAGTGGACAATGAAGGGACAACATAAATGAAAATGAGTATTGTCGATATGAGAATACTAAAATTAGATGTGCGATTATATTAGAACAGATAAAATACGTAATGAAAGCATTAAAGATAAGATGACAAAATGGAGATCAAGATGGTTTGGGCACATGAAGCAGAAACTTAGGGAAACTCCGATTAGGAAGGTTAAACATATCGCGATAGAAGAGAAAAATAAAGGATGGATATAAATTAATTTAGAAGAGATGAATACAATATGATTTAGAGGCATTATAATTACCAGAAAACGTCACTCAAAATCATTTAGAGTGGAAATAAAGAATCCATATAATCGACCTTAACCAATTTTAGAATTAAGACTAAGTTGAGTTAATTTTATTTGTGATTGAAAGCTCACAGGTTCCATACATGGAAACAACCCCTCTACAAGAGAGAGAGAATGAAAGCATTAGAGATAAAGTGGGAGTAACATTGATTGAAGACAAGATGACAAAAAGGAGATCAAGATTGTTTGAGCATGTGAAGCAAAAATTTAGGGAAACTCCGATTAGGAAGGTTTAACATATCGCAATAGAAGAGAAAAAGAAAGGATAAATATAACTAATTTGGAAGAGAGGAATGCAATATGATTTAGAAACATTACAACTATCAGAAAACGTCACTCAAAATCGTTTAGAATAGAAACAAAGAATCCATATAGTCGACCCCAACTAATTTTGGAATTAAGGCTAAGTCGAGTTGATTTTATTTGTGATTGGAAGCTCACGGGTTCCATACATGGAAACAACACCTCTACAAGAGAAAGAAAGAGCGAGAGCAACCCCTCTACAAGAGAGAGAGAGAGACGGGTTCCATACATGGAAACAACCCCTCTACAAGAGAGAGAGAGAGAGAGAGAGAGACTCCCCTACCCTTGCAAAGCAGGGAATCTTGTGGAGAGACATTAAAAATATATCCAGCCAAGTACAAATTAACATCCAAGGTCATAGACATATGTGTCCTCCTATCTATCTCTTTGACACCATAAATGCAAGTGATCAATTAAATAGAGCATAATATATAGGGTTGGGGGGAACCGGGTAGGTTGCTATAGCTGAATGTAATATACTGGTGCTCTTTGGCTACACAACCAAGAGAGCAAACACATACTTTTTTTTTATTTTACTTCATAAAGTTGATCCCAACATATTGTATCATTCTAGATGTTAGCATAGAGCATTGCACGATGTTCATTTCATAAGTAATGCAGCTGACATTTTAAGCATCTCTCTTTACTCTTTTATGTACAGCTTCATTTCTAATTTTTTTCAATATAGTGCAGTCTTCAAGAAATCATATTTAAGGAGTTGAACCCAGGATCTTTGGGTTCTTTCCCTGTGACTGCTCTGCTAATACAAGCTCGAGTTATTAGCATGTTACCAAGCAACTAGTCAAAAAAAGATCATGGTATATGTAAGCTAGAAATAACGTAATAGATAAATCAAAGGAAAAATTGAAGAAAGAAAATATTTTATTGAAGAAGCAAAGAGTTTCTGAGAACTATGGATGGGTTGGAGATGTGAGAGAAAGAGAAGAATGAAGAATGATAAGCCTACATTTTCCAGAAATTTCATATAATACCAGCATGGCATGGTCAAATTAAATTTTCAATGGGGTTATCAAGAGTTTACACTAACCACACAATTTTCTGAGCCCTTATTCAGCCCACTAGTTTGGACATTGAGAGCATTACCAATAGGATCCTCTTGGCTGAATATGTATAGAATAGTCTATAATTACTTAGGCACGGCATTAAATTACACCTACAATAAGATCACTCAGCTCAAATAAAAATGCAACCTACCTCGTACAAAAGGTGCTTCATCCTCTCACTTATCAGTCGACTTTCATCTCTCAAAGCTAAACTGATGGCAGGATGTAACCACTGAGCATTGTTGAGCCAGGACTGGACAGAAGGGTGACTTGCAGCAACATGGCACCACCATATGGGCCCTGCTGGACGCTCCCAGTAGGGGGCTGCTAATTCTGCAACAGTAGGACCATCCTCTTCATACATCAACTCCAGCTGCTGCATGGCCCAGCTAGCATCAGTTTGCACCATTTGGACAAGTTCTGAAATTCTAGCCCATCCAATGGGTGCCCAATGACTATCTTCAAATCTTTCTAAAGCATGATACTGTCCTGATTGATTAATCTGGCTGTCTTTGTTGTCAGTTAAAGGAGCATTCTGATTGTCCCTAAGGGATGAGGATTCGAATAATTTGTTTCTATCAAGTCTTGGGGAAGAAGACTCCCTTTGTCCATGTTGTTGAACTTGTATCTTTGAATGCTCACCATCTAATTGCCTGGTGAGGGTCTTTGAAGTGGATTTTGAGTTGAGTGATCTCCTACCACAGGCTCGAACAAATTCAAAGGCACAAATAAGCCCATCTGTCCAAAGTTCACTTCCAGTCCCAGGTATAACATCTCTACTAATACAATTTCTGAGGTTTTCTGGTTTCTTCAATTTATTGTTTAGTGCAATGGAGCGGTCTTCGCCCATGTTGATATCAAAAACGTCAAGACAAGCTGATCATTCACCTACTGCATGTTGTCCATTGAAACAAGCAAGTCAACCATTGACCAGTCAAAACCCTAGCTCATTAATAAAGTAAAGGCAATTATCAAACAAATAAAGTAATAATAAAAAGAAAAATTAAAAACATTACCATTGGAATGTAAAGGCAATTGGATTTGGAGGACTAGATGAGAAGGTTTATAAATGGAAATGGTAAAACTATTTCAGTATATAAACAACAAAAACTTGAACGAGAATGAAAGATAAATATAATTAATGATTAGAAACGAGAAATCACCAGAATGGAAAGAGAAGGAATCACATCTTCTGATTTTTTTTTATGTAATTAACAAATTACACGCACAACGAGAATCGTATTCAGTTAAGAATTGAGATAGATATTAGATACAGAGTGAGATGATAATGATGAAATGAAGAAGAGGTAAAGACATTTTCGTCTCCGCATGGCACACAATACCGTTAAGAAACAAAGCACGTGGCTTTTAAGAAAGGACAAACGGATTGTCGTTTCACTCAATTTTACTCCAATTTTAAAAAATGATCTTTATAATTCAAATTGATTTGCTTAATAGAACTATATATGCATATAATATTCATCTATAAACTAAACTTGAACTTGCAAGGGAGAAAAAAAAATGGTAAATCTTTTCAAATGCAAAAATAATAGATTCAAATATTTAGAACCCATAAATTTTATTAATTAAAAAATATATTAATTAATCGAATATTTATTATTAATTCAGATTAAAATGGTGTATATTAATCACCAAATACACCATTGGCTGGCGATTGGGACAAGAGAAGGGAGGCAGAGAATCCGCAATAGGAATAAGTGAGAAAGAGTTCCAACAATTCCAATTTACACGGTGCACATATATCGTTAGGTAATCACAGTGGAAGGAAAAAGGCAAATTCCACCATAAGGAGAACACGGGAACAGAGAAAAACAAGGAAAAAGTAGTCCACTAACCCAAATTAGCACACTTGTTCCTAAGTTAACCAGAAGATAAATATCTTCTAAAGTACAACCTCATGGCAAAGGGCCGTAGCCAGTCAGGGGTCCCCTTTAGACCACCAATAATCATACATAAATTATTCAATCACAGGAATGCCTGTGATCGGCCTCTTCTTTTTCAAACTCACTACAAGACCCTGAAAAACCAGGAGGTGATGATATTTAGTAGCTGTTTTGCCATAACTGTTGAGTCTGCTTTGAAGGTTGTCCCTGAGAACCACCGAGTGTTGTCTCCCTAGAGTTTTGCGGCTGATGTTCCAGTGATATCCCTGTTTGAGAATGATAATAATTTGGATAACCAAGAGCCCCGATATGCTGAGACAGCTGTTGACCTTGCCGAAATCCACCAGGCTGCTGATTCTGTCCCTGAAAGCTGTAATATGTGTTAGCAGGGACTGCAGACATTGTTCGCGAACCAGGACCATGAACCCACATAGCAGAATTCTCATTCTGTCAATAAAAACAAAATATTAACCGCTTGAGGTCCATATAACAAAAGAAATAGAATTTTTCAGCAGCAATTTAAAACAATGGGGTTTACTTGCTCAAAGTGTGAAAATGAAGCAGTGTGTTCATTTTAACTCCAAAAAGAAAAAAGGAACTATACAGATTTTGGACATACAACTAGGATTTGACCTTTACTTTAATGATTATTCTACTGATTTGTATTTTAACCAAGAATTAGGAGTAACTAATTCAAGATCATGAGATTTTGCCACAACTTGGTTCGGATGTTACCTGTTGAAGTGAGATCAAATGGTTGCCATCCTTGTACTGAGAGTTCAAGACGTCATCATAGCCTATGGTCGTGCCTCCAGGAGCAGTGGGGGGATTCAAAGGAAAGTTCCCTGCAGGAATGCTTGTTGAACTCCCAAATCCATAGGCAGAAGCTACAGCAGCAGACTGAGGTAAGCTGCTTACAGAAACACTATTCTTGTATTGTGGGAGCACTGCTTGCAGAGACTGATGGTATGTGTTATTACCAGCAAAGGTCTGCTGGAAAGCAGATGGCATGTATGTGTAATTCTGTGGCATGAAAGGATAGCCAATCATGTTTGCAAAAGGTCCCAATGGAAGCATAGGTTGTGAATAAGGATGCACAGCAAGGTGCTGCGGAAGAGTAGGTCCCGTGGCAACACTGGCACCAGGAAGTGTCTGTGGAGTTGGTTGAGGTGTAGAAATACTGCTTGCTCTCAGAGCCTGGCAAAAGAAATAGTAGTAGAAGATGAAAATCAGCAACAGGAGGTTGGAACTGAATCATGACACTCCAACCAAGGATTTAATTAGGTCCTTCTTTTTTCATCTTATGCCCTATATCATCATCTGAAAGACTAGCTAAGTAGTCGAGTTGAATAATCAGATATAATAAATAATACTCCCATATGACCTGAAATGACAATTTAGTTATTCATTTACCACATTTTGCTTATTCATTTACATTGTTTCATACATTGTCATTAAAGAAATGGACATACTTTGCTAATGAGTAATGACATAAGCAAAAAGTACAGAGATTTCACAATGTCAACATGTTATGGCATTAGCAACCATAATCAGGGGATCTGATTTTAGATGAGAATAACATAATGCAATAGCCATAAGGATACCCATAGGTCAAATTACTATTGTTTTCTTTATTAAGCATTACAAAGAGATCAATCATAATGCACCAAGAGTAAATAAATAAAATCGCAAAAGCCTTACATGTAATGATCATCCAACTCTGCCAGGAATATCTGCCAGAAGTGGTCCTTACCATGGTTTATGAAATGTATAGCAATTTTACGAAATGTATAGCAATTTAGGCACATTCACGTTCAAATGAAAATGTTAGAACTACTGAGAATCTAGCACTTGCACATGCACACTCATGAAAGCCATATGAGAAAAGAACCAGAACTGCTGATCCTTCAAAAGCTGAAGAAAACTCCAATGAGGTGGAAATCGAATCTAATGTAAGATTCTTAAGCTATTTGCAAGAAAGACCAAAAACAATTGCACTAATAAGTCTCATGAAAATCATAAAGAAAGATGTATAGTTGAAAGGGCATTAATGGGATTTGTAAATAGAAAAGATGATGTCAGAAAGACTAATAATTTAAGCTGAAAGACTAAAATGTTTGCCTCTTAATACACAAGGTCAGACGTGCTAATACTATAGCAACTAATGGAGCCAGCCTAAGGTTTCCTCAACTCAAGTTACCTTTGATGTGATTCTCATTTAGCTATGATGTCTCTTATTTATACTGAAACACATTGACTTTTTTCTTTAAGAAGAAAAGAGTTGCAAGTTGCGACATTAACTTCTTAATTGCATAAAAAAAAATCTCACAAAGTAACAGATCTCAAGAAGTTTATGCTAGAAAATACCTCTGGCATAGAAATGCTAGGACCACTGATAGAAGAAGCTGTATTGCTGTATTTGGTGGGCATTGATTGTGTCACGGGGAAGGGTGAATATGGAAGGTCAGGCTCCCTCCCTGGTTGAACAGTTGAAGCCAACAAAGTGCTTGGCAATGAATTTGTATATGCCTGCTGCAATGAAGATGTACAATTTATTACAGAGAAATTCAAGCACATCAATGTTGCTGTCTCCAAAGTTCAGTTTGCAAACAAAAGAAATACACATAAAAAGACGTGCACATACACATATTCAAGATGCAACTGCAGTATCACTATAATAATGGCAAAGATACAGTTCATATTGGTACCCTTTCCATTCCACCTTTATATTTCCCCAGTAAATTCATTGCACAGAAAGTTTTTGTTTTATACCTGTTGCAAATATATAATACCACTAAATGTCTCTCATGCATAACTGGAAAGTAAAAAAGTTTAGAACAAAATGAATGGGCCATTTAGAATCCTTGATCTTTGTTGCAAAACCTGTTCATTCTTGTAATATAAAGATGTCTTCAGCAAAACCTTAAGAAAACACTAATTCCAAAAAAAAAAACCTTAAGAAAATACATAAATATTTAACTCAGCGCCAATAAATTTCACATGTTCAAGTAAAAACTAAGACATATATTATATTACCATCACACTCGAGAAAGGAGTGATATTCTGCATCTGAGAATTTGTCTGTGGGTTATTAAATGCAGCATTCAACTGTTGGGAATTCTCATAAGCATATCCAGGCGCAGAAGAAGGAAATGCATACTGATTTGTCTGAGTATCAGGGGTTTCCTCCTTCAACACCTCTGGCTGTGGAACTGAAGGTGACTCATAATTACCAGGACTCACACCAGCTCTATGTATTAAGCTTTCATCCGCAGTATTTCTTAGATGCTCATCTCCATAATACTCAGGATTTCTGCAAGGAAAGATTTTAGAATTAGTTATAAAGCAATGCCAGATAAGAAAAACAATATTACAATCATAAGAGGGCGGAAAACCTAGTATCTGAGTGTGCAGCTGATGAGGCATCCACCACTTCAGATGGCTCTTCCAGATTATTTGTTAAAGGCCTTGATGCAAATGTCCCAGAAAAGGCAGAACTAATACCAGAACCAAAACTACCAAAGCTCAAGTGTGAGCAGTCTTGGGCATGAACTTGCAGATGATTTGGAATTATCACAGAAGGATAATCCTCCTCAGGTGGTGGCCCTTGATCATCACCCTGTAAGCTTAGTTGCTGTAAGTTAGCAGTCAGTGATGAAGCACCATCTTCAGCTGGAATAGAATAACATGAAAGGCTAAGTAAAAACACATTGCTTATGACTCCTAAACAAGATAATGACACATAAGAAACAATTAAAATATCATATAACCATGTGAAAGTTAGTATACGAGGAAAAGTAGTCAATGCCATAGTATAAGAATGGATCGAGGCATAAAAAGAGTAGAAACAGTTTTAACAGAGGGGAGGGGGGGTTGGGGAGAGTGGGGTGGGGAGAGAAGGAGGGAGGGAGAGAGGCCGGGGCAGCATCTCATCAATATCCCCTAGACCAAACTCATTCATATGCCAAGCGTAAGGGCTTGCAATCGGAGATGGTGCACAGACAAAACAAGAAAAATACAAGAATTCACTGCTAGAGAGTCACTTGTAAAATGAATGAAACAAAAGAATGGAAAGAAGCTGCAGTGATATATTGCCAGTTATTAACACATGCAGCATATTACCAAATCCGTGACTATAGAACTTCCTGGATAAGTCTTGCTGCCTTTGATTGCTTCAAGCATGCAGAAAAAAATGTATTTCATGGCCAACTAGAATTTTATAGACGAAACATCAGAGGTCAAACTAAATCTTTCAACATTTAAGACAACCCTCCAGTCACTATTATTGAATAAAATATGCAAGACCTATGAAGAAAAAATGATATTCTAAAAAAAGTAGATGAAAATGTGATGTGCTGACCAAAGTTAACTTAATGCATAAAACTCACCTTCATGCTCAAAAGCATGCCTGGGAGGCTGGTAGGAACTCACATTCCCATATATATTATTTTCAAAAATAGATGAACCTACAGAACCATCTTCTTGTATATTTCTACTGGATACAGAAGCAGGTCCAACATGAGTTCCATTAAAAGTTTCAACATGACTATCTTCTGCTGCCTGAACATCATCTAACTGGGACTTCATGTGCTGATTAACTCTATCCAAGGGCAAGTTAGATGGATCAGCATACAGCTCAGAATCTACAGGTGCCTCTAAAACAGAGGGCACATTAGTATCTGATGGCTGCTCAATAGATGGCCATTCATCATTGGAATGATCATGCTGGCTTGCAATAACTTCTGGCTCTGGGTTTATTTCTAACATCTTGGCAGCATGATTTTCTGACAAATGCAAATCATGATTTGATGCTGCTAAAGGAGGTACTGCAGGATGGTGATGATTAACACTGTGGTGAGGTGGCATGGCAGATGCCTTATTATGTGGCCTCCCCATCTTCACAATGTCAGCCATGGATACTTGACCTGGGACCCCCAACCAGGGAGCCTGAAATTCAGAAGGAGGTTGTAACGAGGAAGAAACTCCATCGCTTGCACCTATAGTTGACATTTTATTTTCTGTGGCCTTAGAATCGCTGCAACAAATCATAACAAACATGAGAAACAATAAATTGCACGCAACTGTTAGATTAAAATTGTTGAACATAATGCAGCAACATAAGCTGCATGTGTCGCACATGCACCAATATGTCATCCCAAGATGGAATAAAGCTATATGAAAATTCACAATCTAAAGAATATAAAAACTTCTTATACAAGAGAAACAAATTCAAAAGCTTCTTCCTCCAAAGGTAACACAGCTTCTGCACACATAATCATATTGTGTGCGTGCTAAAGTATGAAGGAGAAAAAATTCCATTGGCTCAAAACCCATGGACTTTTCATCATGAATATTGGAGTACAACCCACATTTAACACTTTATAGTGTGCATGTCAACTACTAAACTTTTTTTTTTACCATTTCCTGTTTCTACAAAGACTTTCAGTACTTCTTCCTAATGTTTTCGGCAAACTGAAATAGTGACATTCTTTGTTGGGTGTACTTCAGCACCACATAAAAAAGTTGTCTGTTGAAGTACTTATTTTAATTTATTTTATTTTCACAAGATTAGCTATCATTAGGAATGTCTTTTGTATCTGCCAAAAAGCTATATTAATACTCGTCTATAATTACTTAGAAGGTATTTGCTGTGTGTCCCAGTGGACTCTATAAAATTCCGTTACCATCTAAGCAGCAGATGTAGATTGGTACACTTTCCAAACACAAACTCACAGGCCAGTAAACTTCAGGATAGAATTCTGATATAGCACCAGGCTATCAACAGCTTGTTTTAGAGCACCAGAACTGAAGAGGGTCATCAATATTATCAATTGTATCATTTTGATGATACAAGATACGTATGCCCACTAATAAAAACAAAAATAAATATAGACTGATTACAGCATTCTAATTTCTGAATATTACAAATTCAGAACTAGGCCAATTTCAACCGCCAAATCAGCAAAAGCAAAAGAGATTTATTAGTATCAAGGTTTTAACCAGGAAAACCTGTGCAATGTGGTTCGCTTATTAACGTTATTTCCTGCCACAATGAATGCAGAAGATGAAGAACCGCCATAAGTATGTGTTCCATTTTCCTTTTTGTATGCAGGTTTACCAAGTAAAACACCAGACTCTGGAGAAACGTGGAACAGGTCATTGGAAAGAAAAGGAAATATACCAAGGGTAATCAATATTTAGCAAAATTCAAATGACATGCTGATGGAACAATTACCATTAGAACTGAACTGGGTCGAACCACCACGACCGTAACGGTCAGCACCACCTCTGCCACCACGATGAGTTGTGTTATTAGCACTACGGGACCTAGGATCAGTTGTCTCCTTATTCTGAAGCAACAACAGAAAAACAAATGAAAACAGAGGATAAGAAATATCATAACTACAATTAAGACAATTCAATGAGATATTACAAATGCTATAACATACTAGACTTCTTATATTGACAGCTCAACAGAAGACCATAAAAACATGTTGCAAGAGTAGTATTGCATTTATAAGGGGTGGTCATAAGCAATGGAAAGTAAATTAACCATATGTAACTGTACATATTCAACATTCAGGAAAGTACATGAGACTAATTTCAGCATATCAGGCATTCACTCACCTCTTTTTTCTTTTCTCGTTTGCTCTTGACCTCATGGAAGGGATCTACAACAAGAAAATTCTTCAAGTTAAAAAGCAATTCCAGTGGGAGACAAGAGATGCATTGAAACTTCAAAGTGAAAAGAACACGAATCAAATAAGATATGGAGAAACTGTTGTTGAGAATTACAATGGCAATTAACAATAAAAATAGAAACAATTAGAATGAACTAAATATCATAACAATAAAAGTATCATATTCATATGAAAACAGCTAAAGCTTACAAGAAACTTTGAAGCCAAAAAATAAATTGTTGACAGTGAAACAAAAACCACAACTCTCTATGACTTAACAATAAGAACGTAGATTTTTTCCATCTTTTACTTCAAATGTGGAATTCTGGGAATTATTAAGCCACCTCTGAAGCCATTAAACACTGAGTAAATATCATTGAAGTTGAGGTTGAAAGTTCCTCTAATTCGCTTATGCATCAATTACATTGATGATTTAGCATGGGCATACATAATTTCGTTCAATCAATGGTTGACCTAGTTCAAATGATATTATGGACTAAGCAAGCCGAAAATCTACTTTGTTATTTTCATTTTTCTGTTAAAAAGTTGGACATGTATGCACACATGTGCCATGCACACATAAACACGAACTCATTGGCCATGCGTAAACAACATATCAAATTGAAGGCTTAAGTTTTCCATGATTACAAAAAAAAAAAACCAACTCTATTAACATATTCAGTAGAAAAGTTATAAACTTTTAACTATATTTCTCAATAGCTTCCATTGCAGATTCTATACGCAAGATTCAGTGAATTAGATTGGCACTTTCAAACTTTGTAAGACGAAAAGCACTTTAACGCCAGATCATAAGGCTTCAAACTATACTGAAACGTCATCATGAAGTTCAATAGAATAGGAACCATGCAATAATTTCAGTTTATAACTGGAGAAACAAAACACGAGCACACGCAAAGAGACCAGAATCCATAGGTAAAAGTTTCATAGAAAAACAAAATCAAAGCCTTATAATTTCAGTTCTGACCAAGCAGCAAACAACTTCGAATTGAAAATATAGATTTATGATCAAACTGAAACCCAGACAACAAAAAAAAGTTCCACTGTGCTTATCGCTCACTTCATGCCACAAAAATAAAATAAAATAAAGGAAAACTGAAAAAGCAAATCCTTTATAGCTTAAAAAAAATTTGTATCCGGTTTTCCCAGTAACCAAACAGAAAAGAAAAGAAAACCTTGAGAAAGGAGGCGATTAACGGCCTCGTTAGGGTCCATATTACAGTCTTTAAGCATAGCGTAGATCTCGGGTTCAGGACAGTTAACAATCTCCTTCAAGCTCTGAACCATCTTCCTAGACCCCGCCGGAATCCCCGAAATTACACTATTACCCTTCCCATTATTGTTGCTGTTTGCTCCTCCTCCTCCTCCTCCTTTGCCACTCATTCTCTCTCTCCCTCTCCCTCTCTCTCTCTCTCCCTCTCTCCTTGTCTCAGATCTGAGAATAAACGACGTCGTTCGCTGAATACACTCTCTCTATCTTTTCTCTTCTAAGCCGCGACGGAGGTAAAAGAAGTAGTAGAAGAAGAGGATATGTAACCTCTCGCTTCTTTGCTTTAAGCACCGAAAAAACCCTTTTTTCTTTTTTCTTTTTTATCTTTTTTTATTTATTTTTGAGGAAGAATTTACTTTTTTTCTAATTTTTTATCTGTTTGTTATTTGTTTATAAACTAATAGTAAATTTTTGAATCAAGTGAAAAAAAAAATCATAACTTATATTTAAAAGGGCAGAAAAAATCACGTTTAATATCAAACTCCAAAACCTAATTCCTAATGATGCAACAATATTTGGTTTTGTGATAAATTTTACGATACATAGAAATAAATATTTGAATCTATTTAAAATAAATATAAAATATTATTTTAAAATTTAAAAAATATTAAATAATTTTTTTAGTATTTAGGTGGTTAATTTTAAAAATTTTAAAAGTTTAAAGTAGAAAAATTTTAAGTTAGATGTGATAAATTTTTTTTGAAACGACGTTTTTAAAATTTTATTTCCAAAACACACTCTCATATTTCCATTTAATCATTATTTAATAAAATAAAATTAAAAAATAATGAAATATATATTTATTTATTATAATTTAAAGTCAATGATGAATAAAAAAATTATAAAGTATAAATTTTTACATATATTAATTATTAAATATTAAAATATATATATATATATACTTTTTTCATCATATAATAAATATTTTAATTATAAAGATTAACCTTTCTAATTTATTTTTACTTTAATATTTTTTAAATTTTTTTAATTCTCTCATATTTTATGTATATTAATTACTTTTTATATTTTTAACACATTTTTTAATATTAATATTATTATAATATTAAAATAAAATATAATTTATATTAAAAAATATAACATATCAGAAAAAAATTAAGACATATATTATGAGTCAGATGAAATATTAAAATTCAAAAAACAGGCCACACTAATATATAATTTTTTATCATTTTAACAAATTAGAAAAATATAATCAATTGATGTCAATTGATTTAATGCTAAAAATTGTATTCAAATTAAATGAGAAGTGTAATTGATTAGTTCCATAAATTTATTATGTAATTATTAATTAATTATTTCATATAAATTCATAATATGTATATATAATTTTTTTTTTTCAATTTTGATATTTTAAGTATAATTAAAACTAATTTATTAGTTTTAGATCATAATTGATATTTTTAAAGATTGGAACACAATTGAAAGATAATGGAAATATTTTTATTTTATTTTTAGACCTTTTTATTTATAAAAAGCTAAATAGTCAAAATAATTCTTTATTTTTAAATAGAAAAAAGTATCAAAATTTTGAATATCAAATTTCCAGAATTATAAAATACATATTGAATATTAAATTATTAATAAAATAATATTATAAACAATACAATAAGGTAACTCTTCTATTGAATAACTTTTAATTAAGTTGATGAAAAAATTCATATTATAATAATAACTTTTGGAATTTGGAGTGTTGTTAGCTTTTTAATCAGTGATTAGTGAATTACACGCGCTTCTAACACGAGTTAAGAAAGAGCTAAGAAGAAAATGATTGTGTTTATCCAATAATTAGGATCTTGTCCAAACGTAAAATCTCCACGTACTTTTTCTACACTTTAGTGGATGATGACCTACCTTACGATTCATGACCACTGTTTCGCATTCATTCAAGCGATCCCGTCCCGTGTTAGATTTTGAATTGGGCTATCTAACTGGACCACTTGATGGGACTTTGGCCCACTAACCACGAGTAGGCCGGCCCTAAATAGTTTGCACACTTTCTATTTCAATTCAATGAAATTAAAAATAAATACTATTTTTGTCCCACGATAAATATTTTTTTTTTTTTTGTTAGTGCGTCCTAATTTAATTATTTTATTTTTTAATTTAAATTATATTTTATATTAATTTAATAATAATATCATTATTAAAAATATATTAAAAAATATAAAAATTAATTAAAAAATATAAAATATAATAGAATTAATAAGATGAAGAGATTTAAATAATTAATAAATTAAAATAGTAAATAATTTTTTTCTTAATAATTATGTAATTTATAATTAAGATATTTATTATAGGACGGAAAGAGTAATTATTTGATGAACGTGATGAACGTGAATAATTTATTTTTTATTTTTTATATTTTTTATAAAAATAAAAAAATTAGTTTATACATAAAAAATTTAATTAAAATTTATAAATTAAATTAATAATTATTTCATATTTATAAGTGAAATTTATTATTTTTTTATCATATTCGTACTGCTCTATGAACCAAATGAATTCTTTTTTTTTTTTTTTTACTTTTTACAAAAATTAATAAAAATTATTATCTCATGGAATTTGATGTTAAGTTCCGTGGAAGTGGGCATTTTAAATTGATTTATTTATATAGTTTAATTGAATTGAATTTAAATTTAAATTTGAATTTGAAATATTTTTTTTTTTTTAATTCATTTAGAGAGTGAGAGATTCTATCAATAATAAGTATGATTCCACAATAATTAACTCATAAAAAGTTTGCATTCCTTCTAATTTTGATATTTATTTATTTGAGGATTTACATTTTGACTCTCAAAGTAGATATAAAACCATAAAATATATTTCCATATATGCAATTAAAAATATAATTAACATTCAACATTATATTTTATTATTATTCATATATATGCATAATCAACTAAATTTTATTACGAATTTACTAGTGCTGACATGGATGTTTGATTTTTTACCAGACCAAGAAAATAAGTTTAATATGGGAGTTCATGATAGAGATAAACTTACTTCTCTTGCAGCTTGTGTTCCTTGGCATTGTAGAAGGCGAGAAATGCTTCAATCTCTGACAAAGAAGATTGGTTAGTTACAAATATCATTTCAAGAGCAGATCATTTAAATAATGAATTTTTAAACATTTGTTTGCAGCAAAATCGAGCAAGAGCCTCAAAATCTTCTATTGTTAGCAGGAAACGTTGCAGTGCTGTCCCCCTTCTTCCGGTTTTGTAAGGAATTAAAGATCAACGCAGATGCTGCTATAGATATATAATAATAATTCTTGTGCTGGCCCTGATCATTTGCATGTGTTAAAATAATCAATTAGAAAACTTTAACGCGTGTTAGGAACACTATCTTTTAAGTATTAATATTTTCATTATCTAAATTGTTGTAGGATTTTAATGACAATACATTTTTAGAATACAACAAAACAAAATTTAAAATTTACAAACAACAAATTTAAAGATTTTTTTTAGTAAATTGTATCAAAAAGAGAAAGGAAAATAGAAAAGAAGAAATTATTGTTTCTTGGCCTGCAGAAGTCTATCTTTATAGACTTTAAGACATCCTTTTAAATATATACAATATTAAATAAATATTTAAATAATTTCGTAATTAATAAAATAATAATAATCAGACAGAGATTACACACACGTGCCATCATTAGATTAATTATTAAAGGCTAAATTTTGATTTCCCTCCAATAATTCTCTCCATTTTCCATTTGATTTATTAAATTCATTTATTTTTTATATACCACTTGAAAGTTTCGTAAAATTTAAATGTGAGATAAATATATTTCTTTCTCAAATAGTTTTAATAATTAATCTAATGATGGCACGTGTGTGTAATCTCTGTCTGGCAAAAGCTGAGAGATCTTCACGTTATTTTTGAAGGTGATGCAAAAAACATGTAATGTTAGCTGCTGCTTCAATAATTTCTCCCCAGCTTTTTAAACTTAATATCAATATACAAATTTGAAAAGTATGTTTAAACTTAATGTCAGATATACTATACATGTCTAAACATAATTCTATTTCTATATTAGGTTGGTTGTTTGGCTATCTACAGAGACTATACTGAGATCAAAAGTGCAA
Source organism: Aleurites moluccanus (assembly GCA_948193065.1). NCBI lineage: Eukaryota > Viridiplantae > Streptophyta > Magnoliopsida > Malpighiales > Euphorbiaceae > Aleurites > Aleurites moluccanus. The sequence goes on along the minus strand of CANXYC010240848.1, from coordinate 101,402 downwards.
AGTAATTATTTTCTAGATAAAAGTGCAAAATTATTTAAATTATGGTGTGAGCATTTTATCATAGTTATGAATTGAAAATTAATTACTATCTATATATTTTAATTAAATGAAAATTTATATTCATTAAAAGCAAAGAAGATTAAAAAAAAAAAAAAAATCTTATAGTGCAATTTTGAAATATTAGGAATAAAAAAATTGTATTACCTATCAATCTCTATCTAGAAGTTAGGGATAAATTTTTTTTTTTATATTCTTATGTTTAAATAAATTTATCTCACAATTTTACAAATTGTTGTCTCATTAAATTAATTAATAATTGATATCAATCAATTAAATTTCTAATAACAATTGAAATTCTCAATTTGATTAATAATTTAATTTAAGTAAATTTTATATATCATGTTGGATTTTTTTATTAAAAATATATATTTTTTAGAATTTTGAAAATTGTAAAATTATTTTAATTTATGCAAAATAAAAAAAAAAAATGTATTCATTGACAAAATTAAGGATAAATATAAAATACGGGATTCAAAATCGATTTAAATATCCAAATAAAAAAATAAAAAGAAAAAAAATTTTCAAAACATGAAAAATAATCAAATCATATTAAATTAAATTAAAATAATAAAATAAAATCAGAAATGCAATTATCTCCATATAACAAATTGAATTGATTCGAAATATATGTATTGAAATTAAATCACTCAATTAATTAATTTATATATATATATATAAATTTATAATATATTTTATATATTATAAAATTATATCCAAATTTTTGAATACTCAAAACAAATTGAACTATATCTAAATTGATATTGAATCATCCAACCTTATCATACTAAATTATTGAAGTAATTCAATGCAGATATTTATTCTATTTAATTAAAGATGGAAAATGCAATAATTCTCAGCTTTACCGAACCGTACCCACTCATAGGCAAAACAACCTACAAATTCCAAAAGCTTTTTAACCAACCAAATTCCAAACTAGAATCAAAAGATGAGGGTCTTACTCTGCAATTCATCGTCTACAATCCCACCAACACCAACCAAAAAATTCCCAATTATTCAAACCAATTGGGCCAAGAAAACCTTACTTGGAGCTTTCACCGGAGCTCTCTCTTTCAACCTTTTACTCTCTTCTCCATTTTCTCTCGCATCACCATCCCCCGCTGTACGACTACAACAACTGCAATCGCCTTCGACGGAGCATTGCATAGAAGAGGAGGAACAACAATATGGAGGAGAAGAGATTACTGGACCTCAAACGCTCACTAATGAGGCAATTGTGGAGGAAGCTTGGCAGATTGTTAATGATAGCTTTCTTGATACTGGACGCCATCGCTGGACTCCTGAATCTTGGCAGGTAACTCTCAATTTTACAACGACTTGTCGTTTGAACTGAAATTTGCATACATGCGACCATGTTTGACGCAAAGGCATTGTTGTGCCTTCAGCAAAAAAGGGATGATATTTTGAGTACTTCCATTCACAGTAGATCAAAGGCTTATGATATAATTAGGAGGATGCTAGCCAGCTTGGGTGACCCTTACACACGTTTTCTTTCACCTGCTGAGGTAATTGGTGTGCATCGTGTGCTTGGCTCTTATCTGTTGTATATGTACATTGCTTTACTTATCTACTTTTCAGTTTTCTTATTGCATGGAATCTATCACCTTTTTTCATTGTGAAAGTTCTCGAAGATGGCAAGGTATGACATTTCTGGTATTGGAATAAACCTTAGGGAAGTTCCTGATGAGAGCGGAGGAGTTAAATTGAAGGTACTAGGACTCCTACTGGACGGGCCTGCACATTCTGCTGGCGTAAGACAGGTATTTATGAAGCCAAAAACTATAGATGCAATATGTCAATCTCTTCTGGTTCATTCCGCTCTTTTTTATATCGTAATTTAATTGCCATTGATTCTCGAGTTAATTACATTGTTATCTTTGATTTGAATTCATGTTTGGAGGATAACTTTCTGCTTTGCTTAGTAATTAGCATTCTCTTCTTCCTAATTTGAGCATTTATTGTCATCATCTCAAACTAGTTATGTTATCTAAGTTTAATGTTTGCTTTAATTTTGTCAAATCTGTTTTTTCCATTAAGCGAACAATCTATTAAATGCGTGAGCCAAAACAGTATTTTTAGGTTTTGGGTTCAACTGAATTTTGGAGTGGGCTCATTTTATTTCTCATATCAGGGTTTCTATGTGCATGTATCTATCAGTTATAGAAAGAGATTCAAGAGAATAATTTATAAAATCCTTTGGAAAGATTCTTTCGTCTTCCCTTCCATTTTAAGCTTAAAATGAAAGAATCATGCTAGTAGTCAATCCATGCGGGGTTTCTCTGCATATGCCATTTGCTATCTTCCTAGGTCCCAAATATTTTTTTTCTATGAATTGTCATCAATTTCAACTGCGCCATCCTAAAAAATTCTGCACTTTGTTTAGTGCTGTCGTGACCCCACTACTTTTCTGTGATTTCCATCCTTTCAGTCGTTGGCTAGTGGCCTCCAGAAATTATGATTCTGTGTGCATATTGAATTGTAAGATAATTATTTATCTGCATCTATTATTTCCTTGGCTCTATCAGTCCATCTGGATTGAATACTGACAAGCATTTAAATTTGGTTGGTGTAATTGTTGTTTTTTTTTTTTTGACGAGAATGAGCTCCTTATATTCTATGTTGATCTACTAGGGGGATGAAGTCTTAGCGGTCAATGGAGAAGATGTCAGAGGGAAATCAGCTTTTGAAGTATCGTCTTTGTTACAGGGCCCAAATGAAACATTTGTGACCATTAAGGTTTTGAAGTTTGCCTGAGATACAGAGCATATGCTATGTTAGACTTTTGTCTTATGTTATTTTATTGTCTTTCTATATGTTGAGAATACATATGATCAATTATAGGTGAAGCATGGCAATTGTGGGCCTATTCAATCTCTAGAAGTTCAGAGACAACTCATTGCTCGGACACCAGTGTTTTACCGATTGGAACAAGCAAGCAAAGATACCACCCCTGTTGGGTATATGCGCCTAAAAGAGTTCAATGCATTGGCCAGAAAAGACTTGGTAATTGGTAAATATTTATCTATTTTGGTTAGAAATACTATTTTTGCTGCAGTTTTGCGCATTTCTTTGTAATGCGTATGCTTCTCTTTGTTTCCCTCTTTATGAATACCCTGTACTAACTTTAGGTTAGGTCCATTAAAGAACGAGGGAGTCAATGTTTTTTTCTTTCTCTTGCTGGTTTTTTACTTAAAGAGAGAGAAAATATAATTATTAGAAAAAAAGTTTAAATTTTGATAATATGAGCTAGACTGTATGGTAATTGGTAGTTTGTTACCATGGTAATTCAGTTTGCACACCATTAATTCTACTTCTGTTTTTTAAAGTTCTCACATAACAGAGTTGAGAAATTGTGGCAGCACAATGAAATAATTATTTTTTTTTTCTGTTACTCATGATACTTTTTTCAAGTGGTTAAGAATAGTTATCGCAAAGTTGAGAAATACAAACTGGAAAATTTGGTGCTATATCCACTTTGATGCATCGCATGCCTTTGTAATACCACCTTGGTTATACTTTTGTTTTTGAATTGTTGAAGCTGAATGGTTCAAACACTCCAAAGCACCCCAAGCTTTTGTTAGTTTCTATTTGTTTTTATTTTAATTTCCCCTATTTGACAGTTACATATGTTTGGGTGGCTTGGATGATTATGCTTTTATATAGATTAAAGCATTATTAATATATCTGGGGTATGTTCATAGTTACGCAGTTCTTGTTGGTCTAATGAAATTAAGTAAACAATGATTGTTGCAGCAATGAAGAGGCTTCAAGACATGGGTGCCTCATATTTCATTCTGGATCTTAGAGATAATCTTGGTGGACTAGTACAGGTTATCTCACTCAGTTTGCATTTTGCATTAAACTTTAGCTCAATATTCAGCTTTGACAATTTAGTCATTCTATGAATAGATAACTTTTTAAGGGAGAGCATGTGGGTTTTGGAAAGGAAACTCTTGCTATTTAAACCATTAGATTAGATATGCGCATATACTTGAATTCCTGTATGTATGCGTTGAATCAAATTTGTGAAACTGTGTTTATTTCAATGTTTTATTAATAAAACCTCCCAAGTAATATAAGCTTCATCATGAAATGTTATTATGAGATGTACTGTGAATTAATAAAAAAAAAGATCATGGTAATCTGCTTGCTGACTTTTTTCACTTCTCATAGTTGAGTGTAATTTTGTTAATTTGATTCGATCGTTTTGTTCATTTCAGGCTGGAATAGAAATTTCCAAGCTCTTTCTAAATGAAGGGGAGACGGTATGTTGGTTCACAACATTTGAACTTTGAAAAACTATTTTCCTGGTTATCTTTCTTTCTTGCTTATGGAACAGCTGAATCATTTCTTTTCCTTTTCATTTTTCTTTGGGTCTTTCTTTGTCATCCAGATTTTAAAAGTACTTTTGTGATTTCTTATCTTTAAAGATAAGAAACTGCTAGGTAATCTCTTATTAGCTCGTGATGGATTGTGTGAACACTTGGGATGCAAACTTGATGGTTGAACCATCTTATATATTACACATTTTATTAGTTGAGAAAAATGTTCAACACAAGGGTTGTATATGAATTTAATCTCTACAACTAATAAATACCAATATTCCAGTGTCCTGGGATTGGGATAATATAATGAGGTCCTTGGATTTAGTTTTTCTGGATGCTTATGCTTTTGACATGCATGTTTACAGTTATAGTATTTTGAATTTGTGTACATAAAATTTCTACTGGATACAGGACTTGAAACAACCTTATCAATAACTCCATTAACGCCCAGCCATATAGGCTTCTTGATTTACACCATTAACCATAAAGGAAGAATTGGCCATTTTATCTCTTAGACCTTGCTTAATGGCGACTTACTTAAGAACCTGAAGCGAAATAAAGTTGCTGAGGGCATTGTAATCTGTTCAATCTGGTGGTGTGTGTTGCTTACTTGTTATAATGTTATTTGACTTTAACTTTGCTATTTATTTGCTCACTGTAGCTATGCAGATAGAATAATCTCATTTTCACATCTGAAAAAATCTGTCTTTAATTCTCTATTAATTCATTTAAAGACACCATTAGTTGATGCTTTGTGTGTTGGTTTGCATCTTTTATCTGTGAGAAATGGCAATAGTTAACTTGGAATGTAAGGACAACGCTTTTTTCCTGTCAGTTTTGAAAAGCCTTAGACAATGTAATTGTTAAGGGTTTGGTTTATGAAATATATTTTGAAGATAATATTGGTCACCACGAATAATTACCTGGAATTGATGTCTGGCATTGAATTAATAAATTTAGTTCCTCAGGAAATGATTATATTCGTTTGGTTTTTAATCCTGGTGATGTGTGTGAACAGGTGATTTATACTGTTGGAAGGGATCCCCAGTACCAAAACACTATAGTTGCTGATACTGAACCATTGGTTACAGCTCCTGTTATTGTAAGTTTTGTATCTTTGATATAGACAATGATAAATCTATTTTTTTTATCAATAAATCAATTAGGCTGGTCAGCATCAAAAGTGGTCATCTTTCCTTTCAGCAGCATTATTTGTCTATTCATTCATTCATGGATCATTTTTTGTCTAGCAAGAATTATGTGGACAGTATCATTTATACGACTAAGTTTTAGGCTGGAGCTTGTGAAATGCTGTTGGTCTCTTTTTGCCCTCTCCAAAATGTAGCTCCAGTATTGTTTATTATACTATGGGCACAGGCTGTGTAGATGCAATAGATTTGAGATCTTTTATGTTGTGTATGTGATTCATCTCTTGTTACGTCACATCCGTTGTTTAACTCTGGAAGCATCTTTTGTTTCTGATAATTCCTTTTGTACATGGGATGGCATCCCCTAATGCCTTTTAGTTGACTCTTTTTTTTAATTTTCTATAAAAAAGAAAAATATCCAGTCTGATGCACTTCTTTTCATGGGGCTGATTAGCCGAGTGTATTATTTGTTTGGAAAGATCTTATAAGCATGTCTTTGACTATGGCTTGAATCACTTGTTGTGTAGGTTTTGGTGAACAACAAAACTGCTAGTGCGAGTGAAATTGTGAGACTTCTACCAAATTATGTGTGATTATTTTACTTTCGCAATTGCAATACTGTTGTTGAGGCTCTTATTTCAGGTTGCATCAGCACTTCATGATAACTGTAGAGCAGTTCTTGTGGGCGAAAGAACTTTTGGCAAGGTAACTTTAGTTTGCCAATGTTTATACTATTTATGGTGATCCACATTCTATTTCTATTATGAAATTCATTTCCACAATCTATTAAGATCATGCAGTTCATACATTTGTTATGATATCAAAGCCCATGTAGAACCTCCTTTTTCACTCAATTTAACTCCCATATTTGTGCATTTATTCATTTATGGGGAAATCGCAAAGCTGGCTCTTCATTGATGGGCATAAGCCATAAAAGCTGGCTGTTCATATTGGTCTGTTTATCATATGCGAGTCAATTGAATGTCCAAGCATGGTACATCTAGAGGAATAGTCAATTATCAAAGATCCAAATTGTTGAATTTGGATAATGATGAAGCCCTAACAGTTGAACATTAATGTTAGTTAATGCTGGGAACTTTTAATAGCTCTGTTACCATTAAATGCTTTTTTCAGGGTTTGATTCAATCAGTTTTTGAGCTTCATGATGGGTCTGGAGTGGTTGTCACTGTTGGGAAGTATGTCACCCCAAATCACTTGGACATAAATGGCAATGGCATAGAGCCTGATTATCGAGATTTTCCAGGTTAGAACTCTTCATCCTAGTTCCCTTTATAGAATATAATCTGAAGAAACCTTTATATGCAGCTTGGGGTGATGTTACAAAGCATCTGTTACAGTGCCATATGAATCGGCAAGGATAAAGCTTAGGTTTGCACCGTGTTTCTTTCTTCGAAAATGTATGCATATTGAAGCAAAGCTAAGATATAATCAGCTGTCCGATGGTTGTTGTGCTTGTCAAGATAACATACTTGTCGCTGACAAGAAAGCATCTAATTTTTGTGGGCTGAAAAGCATATGTTGACCGAAAGCATCTCTACTTCTGCATGTTTTTCAATGAAGTTGGGCTTCACGACGAGATTTAATTTGTACAGTGTGAATTCTTTGGTTGTATAATTTTTCCAAACGCATTGATAATGGAAAATGTCTTCCGAAGAAGACAAATGAATTCTGGGGCTTAGGTTTGACTAGTTGAATCAGCATTACCTTCTAAGATTTAAATAGAGAAAATTCTGTTTGACACAGGACATTTCAGTTGTTTTCCTTGCAATATGATTTGATATGGAATTTTCACTTTCTCATGACTTGTGAAAGGTTATTTAGTAAGTTCTTGCATTGATTCAAGCATTTTTTAATTTTATGACTTTATGAGTAATCAATAAGATTACACTAAGAAACACAATCAATTTATCAATGATCCGTTGAGATCTAGCATCTTCCATGGTATTCTATATATCTAATAATCTATACTATATGTAAACGGTTAATTAAGTTCCCTGGCTATTTTGGAGTTACTTTTGAAATATAGTTTACAAGTGATAACATGTTTACTTTAATGAAAAAAAAAAAAACAATGCTTTCTTGCTCTATAATACTGTCCAATACATTAATCCAATGGAGAAGAAGCCTAAGGTCTATGTGAACTAGTACTTTTTTTTTTATTCGAATTTGTAACCTTACAATTCTGAAAAATTATTCAAATACCCTTAAGCTTCATACGAACAAATAGTAGAATTAGCATCAATGATCCCATTGGGAAACACTACAATAAATAGTAGAATAAACAGCAAAACTTTTAGCACATATGATAGTTAACATGCAACAGCAACATGAAAAATTTCTACCAAATGCTAATATATAAATAAATATTTTTTGGTTTTTTTTTTTCTTTTTAAGTACTAAAAAAGATGAATTATAAATAGTGAAATTTGTAACTTATGTATATCATAAGTTTATAACAATAATTTATATGCTTTTAGCAGCAAAAATGGTTGCTGCTAATACTAATATTTGTTGTGGTGAAAGAAAATTTAATGAGATATTACTTAGTAATTGAGAGGACTTCTCACAAATTGTAAAATGGATGAATGAAATTTATTGGATGATAGAGGCTATTTTCATTTATGTAATGTCATGAAGGTGTTTAGAGGACAAAAAAAACTACTTATAGAGGAAAGGAAAAGGGGCTTCGTAGACGAGGTATATGCCTGTATTCATAATAACTACAATAAAAGTTAGATTCAATCTCAAATACCCAGCAATCTTTTCACCAGGTTTTATGCTAAATAAGGCAATATCCTGTATAATTATGAACTAACAAGTAGTAATTAGCAATTTATTATTTCAAGTAATGTGGCATATCCAACATAAAAAAAAATAAAAAATAAAAAAAATAAAATAAAATGAAGCTATCTCAGCCTAACTTTAACTTTTGATTCAGTCCCATAAACAGTAGAACAGTAGAAAGGTAACTACAAAGGAGAAAAAGAAAATACCACAACATCACCCTCCTGTTATTTAACTATCAATATAGCATCCAAACACATCAGATTTAAATCCCCAACAGATCACCCTTTTGCCTTTTTCATTTCATGCACTTTTTTTCTTTTTTTCCTTCTCCTTTGCACCTTGTCTTGCTTGCAAAATTTAGCTACCCAATTCCTCCTTTCTCAAGTTTTCTGATATTCTTAGCGCTTCTCTCTTTCCGTCTCTCTACGATCCAAGGAAGCTTTGATTCTTCAAGATTTATTTATATAACATATACAAGAATGATATTTAAACTCTTATTTACATTAACACCATTGGTGCTTCTCTTAGCTTCTCTATCATTGTTCTTGACACACAAGAAAAGTTCAAAACTACATTTTAGAAGCAGCAGCTCAGAAACATGGGTTATGGAGTTTTTCAATATTTCACAATCTTTCTTTTCTATCTTTTCCTCAATTCAGGTGATTTTCTCATCTATTTTATATGAAGATTGTGTGCTTCTAAGGAGATATTTAACTCAATGTCTATGAGGAATCACTAGCTGTTGAAACAATCAACAAATTATTATTTTTCCTTCGTTTTTTTGTTTGTCTATATAATAAAAATATAGAGATTTCCATATTGTTTTTCCATTTTTAAATTTTATTAGCTTTAACCCTATAAGTTTAATTACTTTTCCTAATCCTGTTTTAGTTCTATCTCCTATGTTAAGTTTCTGATGCTCTTCAATCAGTAATCCATGAGAATGGTTTTCATTTTTCAATCATACATCTGAACTGTTATTAAGTTTGATTTTCTTTTCCCATTCTTGTTGCATTTTTGAAATGTCAAATTACAGATATTCTTAGAACCAATGAAGAATACCCTCCCAATTATTTGAATTTTAGAATTTCAATTAAGGCTTCAACAATAAATTGCCCACTTATATGCACATATATTACCAACATTTCAACTTAATTATATTCTGTGCAAAAATTTACTATTCTCTCTGTTTCCTTTATTGATCTTGTTCCAACCTCTGATTTTCTGCTTTAGTACCTTATAGAGTTGTTTCTAAAAAAATTCACCTGTCATAAAAAATGAACAAGGCATCTTCGTTTCATCAACTTAAAAAGTAAAGGAAAGCTTATCTTGCCAAAGTTTCTTCAGGTACAAGTGTTGCAGAAATACCTCCTCTGGAAGCAATCCAGAAGAACAAAATAGCAGACAACCAAGAAAACCAGATACTTTTCTCATCTTCAGCATTCACCACTCAACTAGACACTACAGGAGCAGTTCCCATTGTTAACCCAACGACTCCTGGAACAACAACTCCTATTGTAGAGTCCCCACCAGCACCACCCGCAGGCACGACAACACCGCAAATACCGCCAACAACTACAACTCCAACTCCAACTCCAACCACCTCATCAGGAGGGTCTTGGTGTATTGCAAGTCCAACTGCTTCAGAGACTGCTTTACAGGTAGCTCTTGACTATGCTTGCGGCTATGGCGGTGCAGACTGTTCAGCAATTCAAGCAGGTGCAAGTTGTTATAACCCAAGTACCGTCCGGGACCATGCTTCTTATGCCTTCAATGATTATTACCAGAAGAATCCAGTTCCAACAAGTTGCAATTTTGGTGGAACAGCACAACTTACCAATACTGACCCTAGTAAGAAATTTCTTCTTGATATATAATCTCTGAATTCATAAGGTTTTGCATTAGTTGTCCATAACCTAAATTCAATGCTTTTAAGTGCTTATTTTCTTTGAAACAATTTTGGAGAAAAAGACAACTTGTTCCCCTAATCCAAAATTTAGCTTCTCAATTCTATGAATTGCTGGTAAAGATCTCACTGAAATTTTCAGCTGCAATCCCCTAAATTTTTGTATTAATTTGCTTCCTTCAGTTAATCTTACCACTAAATAGTGTTGGAATACTAACTTCATAGCTGTCACCATGTGAGAGTTTCTGAAAATTATATTTCTTTTCCTATGAGATTTCCTAACTTCTGTATATTTTCAGGCAATGGAAACTGCCACTTTGCATCACCGAAATCAACACCCAGGTAATCTTTCACATTCATTTCTAATATCATTCTTTTTTGCAAAATTGATACCAACATAGAACTGATTCATACTTCTGCAAATGCAGCATAAGTCCACCAGTCAACCCAACACCAACCCCTACAATCACCACCCCAACTACGATGATGTCTCCTCCAATAACAGCCACACCTAGTGGACCCACAGTTTATGGCGTGGCAGAACCAACAGGATTGCCCAGCTCAGCCACATTCGTATCATGCAGTTTAATGCTCCTCTGCTCTGCAATGGCTATTGTGGGATCACTTCTTGCTACAAATCATCTCTAAGCACACGGAAATTGAGTTTATTGCTCTCTTAAGAGAGATGGCAGTATCCTTGCTTGCCACCAAATTTCATCAGCTTCTAAGCAGGCAGTGAGAATCGACATCCAGATGTTCTCTCAAGGCCTCTCACCATAAAATCTATTTGCTATACTGCTTCTATTTATGCATGTTAGTTGATTAAGAAGCCACAGAGAAAATGAAGAAGAGCATAGAACATTATAGGTTTACTGTACTAGTAGGCAAGTTAGATTAGTTGCTTTCTCTTTGGTTTTAGCATAATAAAGTATTAGATAAGTTTTTATGGCTTTAGAACTATTTATACAGAGAAGGAAGATATACTTTTTATTAGCTACCAAATGAATTTATTTATGAATGAGAAGAGCAAGAGCAACAAAAAACTTTCAGAAAACTAATTGTTAGAACTAGACAAAATAATTAACCCAACAAAGAATAGAGGAAATTGAGCAATTGGTCCACTCGAACTGACATTGACTATGAAACGTAATTAAGACAAACAAAATTAAAGCATCTGAATACGAGATGCTGATGTCAGTTAATGAAGAACTCACAGAACTTCCCACCTAAAATATTCAAATGGCCATTTTATCAGAGTCCAATCATATCACTCTGTTATCATCAAAGTAACCCTAAACAGGACATTGACACTTTTAATAGACTTTCCAAGTAAAATAATTGATTGGGATGGTTAAACTGCTTACTAGTTAAGCTCACCAGTAATCCCACAAGTTCGCACTATTATCACTATGCTTGGCAAGGGAATGACTACATCACAGTTTTAACAATTACGAAAATAAATTCAACCATGAAGTTCTAGAAATGTCTTGGATCAAACAGGCTACAGCTTAGTGCAGAGAGTTTCACAGTCACTAGTGACAAATCATTCAAAATGCTAAAACACCAAGAATGGAGTAATATGATATCTGAGCTAAAGCTGTATAGTCAAATTGAATATCCATGTCTTTCCTAAACTTTACCAATCAAAATAATCTCAATATCCCTTAAGTGCCAATGTGCAATACAATGACGCAATCTTCTGTGTCAATAGTTTTAGACAAATAAAACAACTCCAACAGGCACTCAGACTCTTTGCAAATTTATACAAGTAATAGAATGATTGAAACTGTTATATAACCTCAATCTTTTATCATAAGCACAGAATTTAAAAGTTGTCTACACAATAAACCTCCAATTCAATAGGGAACAAGTAGCAAATATGCCACATGTATGAATATCTTCTGAAAGAAAGTAGCAGTACCACATTGATTGAAGAAGTCACTGTCAGAATAGTAAATCAAAAGACAAAATAATTGTATTTTATTGTCTAGTTAATATTCTAGATTGATGAACCTTTTTCTTATCCTCGAGAAGGATAGAGCTTAACATCCTTGTATTATTTTCACTGGCTTTGGGAATACATTATGAGCAGAAACAACAGAGTATGCTTTGATTGTATGAGAAAACAGAAGTTTTAACTGAAATTAGATTGATTTTGAAATTTCTGTATGTTCAAAATCAACAAAGCTTTCTCCACTTTAACAAAACTAATTTTGGTATTTCACCTTGCACTAACAATACACAGAATTTGTCTTAAATGAAAACCAATTTTAGGTGTTTTACCTTGCATACTCATATATAGAACTTGTCTTAAATGAAGCACACAATTAAAAGAAGATGACAGGCTTATGCTCAACGCATAGAAGGAACATAAAGCGAATTTGAGATACAGAAAACTGCTTGGGCCTCCAAAAAGTAAGACGCAAATGCATATAAAATTCAAACAAAACTGTACACTGGTTATTAGTATTTCTACCCAATTAATACAGATTTAAACTCTAGACATTTTATTAATTTCAAAGACCTCTACATACACGAAAATAAAGGATCATAACTAATGATTATTCTCTTATTCTGTCATCCTTTGCTTTATTCCACTAATTTACAGATGATCAATAAAAAAATGCACTGCAGTCTATCTATGTTAAATTCAGACTAAGAACAACATTGAGATGATGGTGATACAAATTATGGATAAGGTGGCAACAATTGAACCCTGCTCAAATGCTTTCTGCAAGTTGCCTACCCGTGAAAAATGCTGGAAAGCCAAATAGGCTGCAATCACCAAGGAAATAATAGCCCCTTCTTGTGTTCCCCTATCATGCAAAATAGCAAAAATAAATATAAGAAAATGGGAAAAAATAACAGTTTTCCCGTCCTCACACAGTGCATCTGGCTTACCTCAGGTTCATCACTTGATAGGGAGCCACAAGTACAACAAGTAGTGCCATAAACGGCAATTCAAGTTCCCCTAAGAACAATGAATATCAATATCAAAGTTGTTAGCATTTCCTTATCTCGTAGTTAACTGTGAAAAGCATTAGACAAGAACAAGCATAACATTCAGAGGTCTGAGACGGGGCCATGTCTAAAATTATTGAAGCTACTCTTAAAGAGAAGTAGATCTACCTAGATTTTCTCTATATTTGTTTGCCTCCGTTAACTTCTTATTGCAACCAAAATGATCTAAAAACCATTTTGCTTACCAACTTCATTCGCAATAACAAATTCATTGGTAAATCTATTCAACAAATAAATGCTTCTATCACATGAAAAATCAGAGGAAGGAAGAAGAGTAGGTGCTAGTGTATAAGCCTAAGCACAAATATAAATCAATGCTAACATCATCTTGGATGAAACTTGCCGAGGACAATGCCTACGCATAAACACAATTTAATTCAAGCATTTAGCAACAAAAATTTACCAGGAATAAAGAAGAAGAGACGAACAAGAAGAGCCAAGAAAGCACTCCAAATACCATAATCACCCCTGCAAACCAAACTCATAAAATTTCAGCAAGCCACCAAGCACACACTAACTGAATAAAAACAACTAAGAATAATTTTAAAAACAAAAGCTTACTTAATCCATGAAATGACACTTGATGGTGCCTGCAGAGCTAATAATGGAACAATGAAAGACTTATGGATTGCAGTGCCTTTAGAAAGCATGAGAACCCTAAAAAAATAGAAATTAACTACAAACAAATTAGGAAATTTTACTCCAACAATTTAATTTAAACAACAACAAATCAAACTAACTTCTTCTTATATAATGTGTTTCGAGAAAGAGAGAGACGCACGCAGAGGAAATAATGGAGATCCATTGAAGGTTACGAGTGGGGAGAGGTCCAGCGTAACAAATAACACCAAGTTTTCTCCCTTTATTTTTCGCCGTCACTTCATTTCTCTTAATCGAAATTCTGCCAAAAACATACAAATAATAAAAAATTCGGGTTAAATTAAAATTTATATCCTAATTTCAGCGATAGACAACTTTAACCAACTTATACCTGAGAGGATTGAAGCTGAGAGAGCTCGAAACTGGAGAAAATGTACAAGAGAGCTTCCACTGGTAACGTGGATTTTGTGCTGCACAGAGATAGCTTTTCTTGTTGTTCGCGAAGCTGGGAGCGAAAGGATTTGTTGCTGATGATACGCTCAGACTCGCCATTTTGTACTTGTGTTTTAGTATTTGTTCCTATTCGCCGGCTAAATAGATTCAAGACAGAGAGAAAACAGTGAAAAAGAATAGGCTATGAATGTACTAGTAAACTAGAAATAACTACCAGCAAACAAGAACAGGGAATTGAATAATGCATTATACAGTGTCGTTTCATGATACACTTGATACGTGGCCGGCGTATATTTATTTTTAATTTGTGCTCACTGTTGATGATTTTTTTCTTAAATTTGAAGCAATAGCGTGCAGCCACATGAGCGGTTGTCAGTTCAAGAACGGATAAAGGGATGACAACCGTGGATTGGGGGGGCGAATTTCACTGTTTTATTTATTTTTAATGTGTGACTTACTGTTGATGATTTTTCTTGAAGCAATTGTCGGTTCACGAATTCATATAACGGATTAAGGGATGACGACCGCGATTGGGGCAAATTTCACCGTAATCGAAAATAATACTCTCTGCAGTGCAGGCTTGAAGTTGGATCAAAGAGTCCCAACAATTCGATGATTCTTGGTCAAATTCTAGTCTAGCCATTAAGGTTTGAGCCTGAAGTTGAAGCCGATGGGAGTATTGCCTTAGCCTTGTCAAAGCTTGTTGACAAGAATGCAACGATAAGAATTAGTTAAAGATTGTAATAATTAATTAGCCATTTTCAGATGAAAGCTAAGATAATTAAAAGCTGTGTGCTAGCTAGAGTTTATATAAGGGCGCTAACATTTATTATGTAATTTTTATTTGAAATAACGTTACATTTCATGGAAACTAGGAAGTTAACAGGGCCCAAAAACAGTTTAATTAACATAGCCATTTAAGCTAAAGCTGCTTTAACTATTCTCAGCTGGAAAATGGAAAGTTAGTATTTGGTCATGGCTTGTGTGTATTTTGTAATATATATCATGTATAAATTGTAATATAGAGTTAGTGCAATGTAAATGACTAATCTATATATAGCAAACCGTAATTAGCAAGTGTACAATTCAGTTCCAATTTTTCTTGAATTTATTAACAATACCAAATTTAAGGATTAGTACGAAGAGATTATTAATCTGTAAATTGATCTTGGGAATAATAAAATGGTAACTTGATTCAAGTAATTAAGTAGTTTATATCATCTCCATACTAAGAGATTTTCTCAAAATTGGTAACAAAATGCTGTTAAGTCTTTACAAGTGTATATATTTGTATTATTGTTTCAACATCCGTTGAGAAAAATATTATGTAAAATGTTAAATTATTGTTTTTTCTCTATAAAATTTAAAATGGATATAAAAAAGACAAATAAACCCAATATATTAATTAATTTATTATCTAAATAAAATTTGCATATATATATCAAAGTATCCAAAAAAGTGTACTTTTAGTTAATAATTTATACGTATCAAATATTATAAATATAACTCAAATTCAACGAATTTGAAATTTCTCAAATCTCATAATTTGTGATAAAAAAAATAATCTTTTGCAGAAATAATAAACTTTATTGGTTATCAGATCTAACAACCACTAAAACTACAATTTTTTTTTTTCATTTTACATAGCAAATTTAATTCTGAATATATAATAAAATTACAATAACATTGGTTGGCTTTAAATGTTAGCCAACCCTTGCTTTTTTGACTTGGGTCAAACCTGGAAGCCCAAGCTTTCTCTTTCTGACTCTACCAGCCCATGGATGGATATATAAGCTAGTAAATAATATGAGTTTGTTTGTTTAATTGTTGATTATATTTATTTTCTATTGCCAACTCTCACTCAGTTGTATGGTTTAATTACTATTTTGCAAACAAATAGAGTTTATTCTTTTCTTTAACAATGTAAGTGCATGCAAAAGAACAAGAAATTGGTGTCTAATTGAAAACTAATATATGGAATTTGGTGCAACAAGAAATTCAAAAAGCATTATATGCTTTTATATATTTAATTAAAATTAAAATTCCAAACAAAAAGGCAAAATATGATTATTAATTAACTCTTATATCCACATGACCATTATTATTATTATTATTATTATTATTATCTTTCTCCAACAACTCTACTCAAGGAACTGAATTTAGAACAACTTTATCAGGCAATGGAAGGGAATTGTCAATCTCTTTAATGCAGTATCCTTCAAGTATGTTCTCTTCTTCCGTGGTAAATCCAATTGTATCGATCAAATTAGGCCAACATTGTTTAGTAATTGTACTAATAGCTTGACAACAACCATGACCTAAATTAGTCTCACTGTTGAGAAAGAAAATAATAATCTCTCCTGTACAAGCTTGAAGTTGTATTAAAGAATCCCAACAATTCGTTGATTCTTCGTCTAATTTTAATCGAGCCATAAGGCTTGAGCTTGAGGCCAATGACAATGGACGTGCCATAACCTTGTGATAACCCATACTAGTTGCCAAGATTGCAGTGAAAAGAAGGAGCTTAAGATTGATATTGTAAGTTGCCATACATACAAAGAGGTAGGAGAGATCAAAGATGGGTGAATGAATCTGATTGTGAGTAGAGTTATATATATAGAGGAAATGTAGCATTTATGGTATTACGTTACATGCATGGAATAGAAAATGAAGAATTAAATTTATAACCATTAAGTTACAAATTATAGCAATAATTAATAGTTTTTCACATAAAAAAATTCTTTTTAGTAACCGGCCATAAATTAATCATATGAACTGATTATTATTATTATTATTATTATTATTATTAGTTTGTAATTATTAAGTATTTTCAAGTCAATTTTAAAATTATATATATAAAACATAAAATTATATGTTTAACGAAACAAATTTAAATGAATATAATTCAGCATGTTATATTATAAATAAATTAATTATAATTGGATATATTAAAATAATAATTATTATTTAAGATAAATGTAATAATTAATTACCTAAATTATGGGTATATATTATAATTAATATATTGCTATATTATATTATTATTAGCTAATTCATAATTTAATACGATGAATTAAATTTATTTATAAATTTCTCGTGTTTAACATATAAATTCAAAAATTATTTATCTTTTAAATATGGATTCTAAAATTAAAATTATAATCATATAAAAAAATTAACTTATACTCTTGAGAGTTAAATAAATTTGATTATTATTTAATGAATATGTTAAATGTCCATTTCAAAAAAAAAAAAAAAAAATGGTATTTAATGTGTACCACAGGTCCATTGGGCCTCTAGCGGTCAAGGAAAAGGTCCTTGGATTTGCTTTTGTTAGGCCTTTCAGGTAATTTAAATACCTAGCAGAGCAAATTTTCTTTTCCTCTGCACGCTGCGTCTGAATTTCCATTTTTGTATGAAATTGATAATGGGAGATCGAATTTCAAACACTGAAACAGAGTTCCAATTAATTGAAGGAGACTCGACTAGTAAAAACGATTTCGCTCTCTATCTATTTAGTTTATTTATGTTCTAAGCTAAGCTTGTTTGATGTTTCTTTATTTAATAATGCATTTATTTTCTCTTGCTCGTGATTCTATACAATTTTTATACAACACAATTAGAGAATTTGGTATTAAATTGTTCTAGGTTTTTGCATTCAATTTTTAGGTGTCTAAACAGTAATTGTAGTAGTTCTTGTATTTTTCATAAAAGAAAAAATAAACTTGGTTATTGTTTTTAGTTTATCATCTCATTAGAGTTTTTATCTCTGAATTGAATTGTTTGCTTTGCTGAATGAGTGTTTCTTTGTTTGCACAGTTGTTTTGGACAAGGTCAAACTACATGAAGTTGTTGCTAGCGGGTCATTAAACTTTGATGAGTGGACTTCACTTATATCAGAGATTGAGAAAGCATATCCTGTAAGCTTCAAATATATTTATTACGATTAACTATGTATCAACATATGTAGCAGCAATTAAATAGTGAAATTTTCTTGCTACACTAGCATTTTTAGCTCAACCTTATTATGCAACATGCTATAATGTTAAAGTCATCGCTTCAGTTTCTTTGTGATTATTGATTTAATCTGCTCGCTGGTAATTGGTTTGATGAGGGCAAATAAGGTTCTTCTTATAATTTTTCAGGATGACATAGAGACAATATGCTTAGTGTATGACTCCTTCTTGTCCGAGTTTCCTCTATGTTATGGTTATTGGAGGAAGTATGTTAATCACAAGACACGCTTATGCACTATTGACAAGATTGTTGAAGTCTTCGAACAAGCTGTGCTAGCAGCAACTTATTCTGTTGATGTGTGGATTGACTACTGTAATTTTGGGAGAGCAGTTTTTGAATTCCCATCTGATGTTCGCAGGTAATCTTAATTAAAAGTCTGGATGTGGCTTCTAAAACAATTATTAACTATAATTATTCTGGCATATATGTTTTGCTAATGTTGTTGATGTTCCGTATCATTTTTGCTGTTCCTTTTTGCTATATACCAAGTACCATGACATCCAGCAGATAGCTGTCTTGATATGTAATTTATCAAGAGGCAGCATTTTCAAGTTGCCTCTAGCTTTCTTGGTAGTATGTTTGTTCTGCTTAAAATAGGAAAATCTGCAGTCCAAATTCTGAACAAAGTTGTAAATTTCAGAGCTGTGAATGTCTCGGCATTATCACCATATCTGGTAATGTAAAATTACTAAAAAAAGTTTCTTAGAACTTAAATCTCGTGAATGGCCTGTCTCTTTACTTCTGTTGAAATAATATTAGTGGTCTATCTGCATAATATATAATTTTCAAAATCTAATGCCAACAAGATGCTCCAGTTACAACATTTTCATTTTTGGGAGTGGTACCATATCCTCTGCTTTATATTTGTAATACCTGGATCTTCTTGTTTAATGACGCATGAATTTTGCTGCTTAGTTTAATTAATGGTTTTTTCTAATATTATCTAATAGATTATTCAAAAGAGCCTTATCCTTTGTTGGAAAGGATTACTTATGCCATGCCTTGTGGGATAAATACATTGAGTTTGAATTCTCTTTGAAGCATTGGAGTTCCCTGGCTCACATTTACATCCAAACATTGAGGTTTCCAACCAAGAAGTTGCATCGCTATTATGATAGGTATGCTTTCTCATCTGAGATTCTTTCTCTATTTTCTTAGAGTACTTAAAAAAGTTTTTGAAACGTAGACATTTAAAATCGAGTTATCAAAGATCTCTTTTTTGTTAATTTATTCAGCTATATTTATGATACCAAGCACTTTGATGAAAATGATAACATATGCAGACAGTATACTTCACACCAGTTGTTTTTCTGAGAATAAGTAACAGCTAGATTTTATACTCATTATGAATGAGCTCAGAATTTATAAATTTGTTTGTCTAGGTTTCATTAGCACATTAAGCGGCTAGACAGCAATTTCAAGAAAAAGAATTTGAAGAAATCTTTTAAAAGAAATTTCTAGTTTGTTTGTAGTATATCCCAAAACAAAAAATCTCAATTGAGGGTTAAATTTCATTTTTCATTTCTTTATTTCTTCAATTACATTTTTGTTCCCTTAAGATATGTTTTTCTGCCTATTTTCATTGTCTTATATGGTATTATTTCAAAATAATATACTCACTGGACGTTAATTTCAATTTTGCTTCAGTTTTAAGAAGTTGGTGGAAATTTTGGAAAAAGAGATGGAATCTTGTAGCAATTCTGACACTACGGTATCAGTAGAGCCCATGCTTGACGGTGAAGCTTCTATATGTTCTAACCAAGATGACATTTCTTGCATCATTAAAGACCTGCTAGATCCTTCCACTGGTTTAGACAGGTTAAAAGCGCTGCAGAAATATGTATTTTTGGGAGAACATTTTTTTCATGAAGCATCTGGGTTAAATGAAAAAATAAATTGCTATGAAACTCGCATTAAGAGATCTTATTTCCATGTAAAGCCACTTGATGCCAATCAATTGGAGAATTGGCATCACTATCTGGACTTTGCTGAATCACATGGAGATTTTGACTGGGTATGGTTTTTCACTTTTCTGTTGCTTATTCAGAGACACCTATTGTTTTACTTGCATCTGAAATTCCTTACTCTGCTTGCTATAGGCCGTTAAGCTTTATGAACGTTGCTTAATTCCTTGTGCTAATTACCCCGACTTCTGGATGCGTTACACGGAGTTCATGGAAAGTAAAGGAGGAAGAGAGATAGCAAATTTAGCACTTGATCGAGCGACTCAAATCTTTCTGAAGGTGTATATCTTCTTAACTAGAATTTCGCCCTTCCATCATGATCTTATTCATCATTTTCTTTTCTTTTCGTAAGGTAAATGATTTTTCCAATAAAGATCTTCAACAAGTTCATTTTGTTTGTCAAACAAATAGCTAGAAACACTAGGAAGTGACATTCGTCTTTGATTTAAATTTGTTACTATACAGTATTAGGGGTTGTCCAGCTGTTACTAAATGTAATTCGATCTGCATTTTTTTTTTCTCTCTCCACCCCCCACCCCCCAAAGCCCTATCTTAGTTTTTTAGTAAATTTTGTTTCTAAATTTCAAACAGAAGATATATGTGAGATATAAAAAAATCTTTTGTCAAAATTAATTTGATTTGTTTAGTTTCAATGCTAGACTTTTGACTTAAAATTGTTTAATAATAAAATTTGGATTTCAATGAAATTGTTGAATTGTTAGATCAAAATTTGGGTATCGAACTCTTAATTGATTAGGGATATGAGTAGTTTAATTGAAAGCGTTTGAAATTTAACTTTAGGGATTTTGTTGGCCGTAAACAACTTTGGTGCGTTTGCAAATTTAGAGAAAATTTTCTTAATCACTGGCTAAAAGTTAATGGGAGGTTCATTATCAGTTCGGTCAAACATGCTTGGCAGGCTAAAGCGCTCTCAAATGTTAAGGCCTTCATTTGGTCTATGGTTCCTAGTAAGATTAAGCACAGCTATGGAGGCCATTATACTAAATACGCTCTGATGCGTACATAATGTGTTGTAATGCTGATCTTTTCCTACAATGTTATATACCTTGGAGCAGGTGGAATAGTCTTTTAAGTACTCTTATGGAACAACAGGTTTGTCCTTAATCCTTGGGAAATTTATGTTGATTCATTTTTGTGTTTTAGGGGGAAGAACAGTTAAAAGATTCTTCGGAAATGTGCCATAATTGGGGTGGTATAGTATGTTTGAAGGAACGCTAGAATGATCAAGGAACATTACCCATTTGTGCTGCTATTCATTGTTACCTAGTGGCTAGATGTCATGGTACAAACAATGGAAACAATCTCCTTGCAAAAGCAAAGGGAAGGTTGTGTATATCTAATCCTCTTCAAAAGCCCTAATTTTTGCCCATAATCCTTGGAGAATTTGTGTTGATTCATTTTAGGGTTATGTGGGTGGCCTTGTGCAGTTCATCTTGACTTCAAGTTGCAGTGGGTTTTCTTTTTTAAGATATTTTATAGTGTTCTGCTTCTGGATCCCTTACAGGTTTCCTTTCTAGCTAATATCAATCAGGAGTAGGAAACTAATTTGTTTTTAGCATATTTGCAGCCATTTTTGCTTGCATTCCCAGTTGTTTTTCTTTCCTTTTTTTTTGTTTTGGGTGGGTGGGTGGGTGGGGGGTACATTGCATGTTATCCTCCTTATCTCATTCACGCCCTTCTCACTTGTTAAAATTTCTTCTTCTATTAAAATAAAATCATCCTCTTATACTAATGTATACTATGGCACATACAAACTTTGAAAATATGGAATTTCCTTGCTTCACATTTGCTTGTCATTTCAGCACAAATTTATGGCATACTGAAAATATTGGTTGATTCTATAGGATACTTTGACTCGATTGCTTAATACATGAATGGAGATGTTTATGGCCCCACTCATATTCGTTGCAGAGGGAGTCAGTGATTCATCTGTTCAATGCCAGGTTTAAGGAGCACATAGGAGATGTGTTAAAAGCACGTGCTGCCTTTCTTCAATGCAATACAGAATCAGATTCAGACTTTGTTGAAAATGTCGTAATGAGAGCTAACATGGAAAAACGCCTAGTATGTAATCCATTTAACATTTTTCATAGCATTATAAAAAAACAAATAATTCAACTGAATTTGTTTCCAGATTTGTAACCAATATGGATGTTTTTCTTAAATGGTCAGGGGAATTTCACAGCAGCTTCTAATATATACAAAGCAGCACTAGAAATGGCTACATCAAAGGAAAAGTGGCATATTCTTCCTATTTTGTATGTTCATTTTTCTCGACTTAAATACATGGTAAGTTTTTCATCTATGTCCAAATACTTCGTGTCGGCAACTTAGGATCACTTTTCTCAGCATAGATTTTTAATATTTTTTTATACAACACTTCTTTTACCACTTTCATAAAGATTTATTTTTCTTTTGATCATATGTTTTATATTTTTCTTCTGTTACCCAAAATAATAATAACCTGGAGAAAAAAAAAGGAATTGCAACTGAACTTTTAGAACATTAATTGTAAGTGAGCACTTGAGTGTGGGGTCTTGATATATTAAACTTGTTTTTTTAAGTTACGTGGGGTTTTGATGTATTAAACTTGTTTTTGCAAACAATGTGAAAATTCCACTATGTTGTATGCTACTTTGGCCATTCCTTGGTTTTAGTGAACACATGTTTTCCAACTATTCTTTTGGTTTGCAGACTACTGGTTGTGAAGATGCTGCCAGAGACATCTTGATAGATGGAATCAAGCATGTTCCTTGCAGCAAATTTCTTATAGAGGTATATTTGGTTTCTTGTATAAGCATATTGAGTATTGACATTTTCAAATGACAAGAAGAGTAATGGTGTTAGTCTCAAAACGTTTTCCATTGCTCTTTTCTCAATCATTTCTCTGCATATGAAAAGTGTTAAATTGTCTATAGAAGCTTTATATATTTGTTGATTGTTACTACTAACAGGAGTTGATAAAATTTGTAACAATGCATGGAGGGTCAAGGCATATAAACATGGTAGATGCCATTGTAGCCAATGCTATATCTCCAGGGCCAGATGTATCTCAAAGTTTGAGTGCAAAAGATGGGGAGGAAATATCAAAACTTTACCTAGAGGTTAGGATTTCCTTCTAACTTCATATTTCCATTTCCATTCTCTTGCCCTAGGACAAAGTGGTATGAAATATTAAAAGTGTTTAGTTGTTTTTATGGTTGTGATAATTTGTCATATCATATCAATCTTTATCTTTGCCATTTGTACTAAATGTAATTTGTATCCATAATCATTATAAAGAACTATTAGAATGATTTCAATACAAATGTTTAAATATAATGTCAAGACTTAGGACCACCATCAGTAAGCTTAAGGTTTCTTAGCAATATTAGTTTAACATGAGATTAGAGTGAAGTTTAGAATATGGGCATAATTAAATAAATGAATATTATTTTTATGTCTTAAATACACCCTTTTTTTATAATTTCTTAGGGAACTACTAAATGACTAACCTAAGGCTCAAATCTGATAGTATTTAATTTAAGTGTCTGTATTTTTTTTTTTCCTTCGTAATATTTCTTTTAACACTCTCTACAAGTGAGGCTTTTTTTTGAAAGAGCTTGCTGAATGAAAACCCTAAGGTTGCATGGAAAGCAGTATCCGCCTTTGAACTAATCCTTACTCCAAACATAGGGCCAGTTTGGCATTGCTTTTGTAAAAGACCAATTTAGGCCAAAAACAAGGAAGTCATCTCATGGGCCAATAGACAATAGCTACTTGTTCTTTGGTTTTTACGGGCATAAAGTAATTGTCCATACAATCCATTAGACCATGAGATTTCTTCCTTATTTTTTGTCCAAAATAAGCTTTTTGCAAAAGAAATGCCAAACTAGCCCTTAGAATGGACCTATAACTATGAATTTCTGCATTTAATGAATAAACAATAGCAAACGACAAAAGTAAATGCATATAAAATATTAAATGCATAAGCCACACGACAGAAAAGTAGCAGTTTAGTCAGAGGTTGACCAAATGCTTGAACTCTCATCTATGCATGGATATGTTTTGTATCTTTAACCAGCTTAAGTACAGGATTATTGGGTTCTTTTCTGCAACTAAATTCTACTCTCCAAAGTTTTCTGCAGAGCTCTCCCAAATTTAGAAAGCAGTGCTACTTTGGCTTACATCTGTGATTCTTGTTTTTCTTCTTCTGAATTTCCTGGGGAATGGTTTTTGAAACTGTCATTGAGAATCAATTTCATTTGTAATTTCTCAATGTATCATCATTTCTTCAGGGCTAAAAGATTCATCTGTTTATTTTTGTGCATAACTGCAAAATAGATATGCAATAAAGGATACCAATTACCATGGTTACATTTAGTTATGAGAAATATCTATGTTATCTGAACTTTCCAATAACAAATCTACTTGACAACAGTTTGTTGATCTCTGTGGATCTCTTCATGATGTAAGAAAGGCATGGAATCGGCACATTAGATTGTTCCCACAGTCTGTAAGGGCTACTTTGTCTCGTTCAGATATGGGAACAAAACAATGGAAAATGGTAGAGGCACATGAAGAAACCCCTGTCAGGCTGCCTCACCAGCCTTCTGGAGATTTTAGTTCTAACTGCCTGATGCAGTCATCACTGCAAGATGAGAAGCTGTCCTCACCCAAAAATGATGATACCCAGGCTGCCCATCCTGCCACTGACCAGGTCCTTGACCAGAAATCACCATTAGTGGAAGAACACGATATACTATCTAACCAGGGATCATTCCAGGAATCACCATTGTTGGAAAATCCCAAGGAACTATCTGAAAATGAGCAGAAGAGTGCAGATCAGGAAAAAGATAACCTACTTCAATCAGGAGAATCTGACAATAATTTACATGAGAGTGTGTATCAGGGGTCTCCCAATGTTCCAGAGCTGTCTGGAGAATATTTTCTTGAACCAAATCCATCTCTTGATTTAAAACACCAAGTTGCCAATAACACAGAAAGTCCAGCATCTTTGGAATTTTCTAAAGAAAATGTTCAGAAACAGGATGAGCATGAACATGAACAGGATTTGAAGCCACCTTCACTGGAGAGACTTTCCTTAGATTCTCAGGATGCTAAATCGCCAGGTCAAGTCAGTCCTGTGTCTTATGATTCTGGAGCTCCCAAGGAAACCAATTTGTCTGATGAATGTTTGCCAAAGAGTGAAGCTCCTCAGGAAAATGGTATGCCAAATGAAAATATATCAGAGAGTGGTCAGGATGCCTATGTTGATCCTATTACTTCCAGCCCAATGCACACTCAAGCAACTGTTTCTGCCCAAACTAATATGGGACATGTTAGTCCTTCATCTTCTGCAACCAATCAGAGCATTATGGTGAAGGCACTTCTGCAGCCACAGAAACCAGCAAATAATGGTAAAAACTGGCACCAAAGGAGTAATTCTGACAGGTTTCGCAGAGATTCCAAATTTGGGTTTCGTGGGCATTCACATAAACGACTGCAAAAACAACTGATGTCTTCTCCACACCGAACACACACACATGCTGAAAAAGGATCTCAAATGCACATGAATCAAGATTACCCATCTCAACCTCGGTCTTCACAGAACCCAAAAGTTCAGCTAGGTTCCCAAGTACAAAGTGATTGTCCAGCATCTACTGTTCATTCTAATCAAACTGTACCTCAAGCTTGGCCAATGTATAATATGCAACAGCAGAATCTTTTCCCTGCATGTCCGTCTCAACCACCTCTACAACCTGTCATCTATCCTCAACCACAGATGTCTCAACATCCCATGCAAAGTAATGAGCAACCTGGGAATGTGCCAAATAACCAAACATATAATCAAATGTGGCAATATTATTACTACCAGCAGCAGCAGCAGCTTCTTTGGCAACAACAGCAGCTGTTGCAACAACAACAGCCTCAACAACAGCAGCTCTTGCAACAACAATTGCTGCAAATGCATTATCTTCAGCAACAACAAGAAGTACAACAGCTGCAACCACAGCAACAACAACAATTGCTGCTGCAACAACTTCAGCAACAACAAGGACAAGTGCAACAGCAACAGCCCTATCAACTGCAGCAACAGCTACTGCAGCAGCAATCCTATCAGCAACAGCATCTACATTACCTACAGCAACTACAACAACAGCAGTCACAGCTGCAACAGCAATTGTCACCTACAACAAACACTCCTGCAACAACAACATCCAAATGAACAAGAACAAGAACAGTCCAAGAAGCATATTAACACATCACAGGTTCAGGTGTGTGAACAGATGTTTATAAAGTTAACCATGTTATCATTCTAAATTATAAATAGCATTCTCTGAAAACACTGAGAGACTGAGGCAAAATTTTATGGTATTATGGCTAGTGATTTTATTTTCATACCTGTCACAATGCCCAAGTTGTCTAGTAGTCAGAATCTTGCAGTGTAACAAAAAGTTCAAATTGAGGGCCTTAGCTAGCATGAGTTTAAGTATGCCATTTATAAAATGAAATGTCTTTAATACAAGGAAATCAGTATGACAAGTTCAAATTGATGTGATGATGGTAAACGGGCATTTCCTGCTCTATCCATAAAGGAGAGTCAAATTCAAGCAGGATTTATATTATGCTGACTACATGGTACCTACATGCATTGACTTGTCTAAGTTCTGGGAAATGAAGCAAATCAGTTGAAGATCTTCACTTTCTAATTTACTCGGCTGTTTTTTCATACTGCTTAATAATCCTTACCTATGGTTAAGTGGTGGAATTTCATACGCAGGCCAATTTAGTAGGTCAGAGAAAAGTGAGCTTCAGTAATCGTTACATTATTATAAGTCCTTCTTACAGTGTATTTAATCTTTTCTTGTGTGCAAAACCACCATTCCTGAACTTTCAAGATCATATGAGAAAGCAATTGGCAATCATCTCTAAAGCCGTTTTGGGATTCCATCAACTTGACCATTCAATGAGGAGATTTTTGGGTGAGTATCTTCGCTTGCATTAGTTGGTGTCTTTATTTCGGTACTGGTAGATACCCATGTATTTGTTCTGCCTGTCAAGAATCAGAAATTGGATTTAGTCTTGCTTTCAACTATTACCTCTTTTAACTTTGTTGTTTGTAAACTTTCATTTTTTTTTTCTATCTTGAGAACCACAGTTACTATAAAACATATTTACTAAGAATAATAAAACATATTTACTAAGAATAATAAAAATGTGAGGATTGTTCAGTGATTGCTAATATGATATTTTATTTTACAGAGATCAGCAAATATTCTTCCCTGTACCCACTTTCCTAGAAGTGAAGATAATTTTGCTGATATTTGGCTGCATACATCATTACTTGAGATCCATATTACAATTTAAGTGTTCTCAGTCATTATATGGAACTGCCGAGAGGTAGTAGACGGTAGCGGTACGTTAAATAAACTCTTTGCTTTTGCCAGAGGTTTTTTATTTTTCCATTCTTTAAATACAGATCTCTGCTCCTACAACCAAACGCAAGTTGGAATTTGATTTGATCTGCTTGGGACTTATGGAGCAAAACAGTCTTGTAATATAATGGCATTTATCTCGAATTCCATATTTTAAAAAAAAGTATTGTGTTTTAAACATTAATAAATACTTTTTCGAATATGGCATTTTATAGTTTAATCCTAAGAATGATTTTTAATTTTATAGGAAAATACCCAATTTGAGTCCTTTATTTTTAATAAAAACTCCTACTTTCTTATTTTTTTACTTTTGGGTCAATTAAAAATCTCTTAGTTAATTTTAAAGTTAATTTTGTTATTGCGGACCTCATTTCATATTTTTAAATAATAAAAAATTAAAATTTTAAAAAAATATATTTATTAAATAATAAAAATATCCAAAATAAAAAATTTAAATTTTGTATTTTAAATAATAAAACTTATTAAAATTAAAAATTTATATTTTTAAATAATAATAAATATTAATTTTAAAAACTTAACAATTAAAAAAAAAATTATGTAAATAAAAAATTATAAGAAGAAAAAAAGTTGAGAATTGAAAAGTAAAGTGGAGAAGATATATTTTTTTTTTCTCTTTTAGTTTTTTATTTACATAAAATTAATATTTATTATTATTTAAAAATATAATTTTTTAATTTTAATAAGTTTTATTATTTAAAATACAAAATTTAAGTTTTTTATTTTGGCTATTATTATTATTATTTAATAAATATATTTTCTAAAAAACTTTTTTTATTTAAAAGTATGAAATGGGTTTCACATTAACAGAGTTAATGGAGAGGTCTTTAATTAGCCTAAAAGTAAAAATAATGAGTAATTGGATTGAGTTAAAATACATGAATTGAGTTCAAATTTTGTTAAAAGTAAAAGCCCCAATTTTATAGTTAATTTTACTTCGAAAATTTTATTATTAAAAAAAATAAAATTTCAATTAATTACACTATAAAATTAAATAAATTGAAAATATCAAAATGATATAATTTATATGTATATAATATATGGCGGTTCTGTTTGATTTTAAAGAACTGTTCAAAATTAAATCTGCAACCAAAACATTTTAAAGGTTTTCAAAACCAACAGTTTCAATTCTGAAAATTTTTGATCGGTCTGGTCAGTTTTTTTTTTCCCTCCCTTCTCTCCCCACAATCTTCTTCTTGTTTAAAACATGTTTTTCTTGCAAAATCACTAGTACTGGTGACATTTCCATTGGCGAAAATGTATCTATGCGGTACCAAAGATTTCCGGTTGAATGTTTATGATTTTACAGCCAATGCACGAGGCAATTTGGTTCACAGAGTATTTTATCGACAAACCAGGTGAAGAAGCCATGGAGGAGGATGAGGATGTAGATGGAAAATGAGTAGCGCCCTATTGATGAGTTTGAGGCTCGGGATGAGTTGGTACCTTTTCCTATCAATGGCTTGTATTACATAATCAGATCTGAAATTATTTGTATAATGCCCAGGTGATATGTCGCCTAATTTGTTTCTCCTAGCCAATTGAATAATTGCAGTATATATTGCTTTGCACATTTGAGTTGCATGAGGAGCTTACTATGTGAGATGGCCTGGGGGATCCCATTAATCAACGGTAGGTTTGAAAATCAAACTGAATCAAATCGTGGATAATTTTATAATTTATTTAATTTAATTTAATTTAAAAAATAAAATAAATTAAAAATTCAGTTTAATTTATAATTTAAATATTTTTTTCAATTTTAAATCGAATCGAACCAAAATTATATATATATATATATATATATTATTTTTTACTATTATTATAATTAAATATATTTAATTTTATTTTATATACAATTAATTTTTTTTAACATAATATTAATTTAAAATTAAAAAAAATATCATATATAAAAATTAACTAAAGATACATAAAAAAAAAATTTAATTCTTGAGAAAAAATATAAATTTTTTATGTGTTAATTAATAAAATATATTAATTTTTATATTATATAATATTAAATTATTTTTAAAATTCTTTATTATTAATATTTTATCATATTTTTTTTTTCTAAATTTATAATAAAATATACCGATAAATCGAAAATATTCAAACTCAATCAAACTGAAATCAAATCAATAATTTAATTATAATGATCATTATCTATTTTGATTTAAAAATTTTTTAAATCGATACAATGGTTCAAGAAATCAGAAAACCATTAAAAACGCGAGTTATAGTGATGATTCTGTATATCAAGAAAACAAAACAAGGGGGACTCGGACCAAACGATCCTCCAAATCCAAGTTATCGCAGAATTTACATGGGCACTCTTGAGATGGGGCATTGATAAATGTAACGGTGGCATAGGCTCTCTCAAGCAGTTGCTTGGTCAACTCATTGCTGGATCCGGGCAGAAAGAAAAATTGAAGAGCTACAAATCACAATTCCTCGTTCAGTTTATTCATCTATTGTAACCCAATTTGAAGCTATTGACTATCTGATAATTTTGCGTTGATGAAATTCTGAAACTTTTTTATTGACGATTTCAATTCATGCTCCCAACCACTACTAAGAGACCTCAAAAGTATCAAAACTGGCCCAACAAAGAGCAAACAATCAAAACATCTTGAAACTAATCTAGCTTTTACCATCTCCAAATGAATCAATAGCGCCATTACAGGAGATGATCATTATCATCTTCAAATATCACATTTTCTTATAGATCATGGCCAAACTAAATTTGTTTAATATTTAGAGGGGATCATTTCTGATAAGATTTAAATTCTGGAATCCACTCCACCACTAAGCTAATACATCAGAAGATCAAGCAAAAGGCTGTATTTCCTTGTTAAGAGCCAGCGGAATGGTAGTTAACAACTTCCTATCACCTCAACGCTACATAATATAACAGTTCACATATTCTCACACTTTCAAAGGGCATGGAAGTCCAAAAATAAGTGATTGAAAGAATGGAAGCCTTGATTCAACAAACTACATTGACATTTAAATAAAAAGAAATAAAAAGCGAGAGCAGCAGCTTTTCTATATCCTACATAAAACATGAATTGAACTAGTATTGCATTTCTATGGATTAATGGAACATGTTCTGCACTCCACTAAATGCTGGGGTGAAGTAGCACTACAGCAGCATAAATTAGCTGGGTGTTCTTACATATTTTATATAATAAGTATTCAGCATTCAAGACACGGAGAAACCGACCAGGCAATAGAATTATACAAAAAATTTATAAAATGCTGAACATTTTCATTTCCAAATGAGACAATACATCTGAATCGTCATTAACATTATTTTGGAAATTCAAGGTGAAATAACTGTTAGGACAATCTGTGTCTTACAAATGGCTATATCTGCCAAATTAAGAAAGATGGTTACAATGGAACTCAACGTACCTACATTTTTGCCATTAGCAGATAATATAGGACGTTCCTCACATGACCTGCAGATAAGGCATGCAAAATTATAAAAGAGAAAAATCGTAATATTCAGCATATGTTATCACATACTGATGGGTATTTTATTATAGCAGACACCGCATCACAGTTTTCTTCCCATTTCCATTTCACAGATGAGCGTCCACCCTTTCATTCTCGCAATCTGTGCTTAATGGCTTCCAATGGGGACCTAAAGCTACCCCAAATCAGAAGGCCCCTCTCATTCAGATACTTCCTAGATCATCATCCTATATAAGATCCCCTTTCAACTTAGAGCTGAAATTCAAGCACTAATATCCAACCCATTTGCTCTTGTAGTCTAAGAATCTCAAAACTCAAATTCACATCAATTGCATCATCTAGCAAGATGAAATCATTATGTGGCAGGCATTCCAATGGAGAGTTACCAATTATATTGCAAAGGTACGTGTCAAAAAAACTAAACTGCATTAAGTGTGTATCTAGTTGGATAGAGGACCTCAACTTTTCCAACCCTAATAATTATAGGTCTATATGTGGTAATGGATAACATTGTTTTCGCTCTTAATTTAAAAAAAAAAAAACCCCGCTAAAAAGAATTAGCTTTCCTAGTTACAACATCATTTGTTCTGGAGGATATTCTGAAATGAACACATCTTAAGTAAGAAAGGGAAACAGACAGGATATAAAATGAAAAACTAAACCTACACATATTGAATCAACAGCATGAAATATGGGCAATGAAAAAAGGAAACCAAAAGAAAATAAAAATGAGCACTATATAATCTGCTGAATAAACAAACTATGTTCAATCAGGTTCAGAAGCACAATAAGAAAATAATTAAGGTTGCAAACACCAAATATGAACCTGACTACGTCAAAAGACTAGACCTGAGTAAAGAACAACAAAGACTTCACATTGCAGAATTACACATGCTTCCAGAAATTAAAGTTTCCAAGTCCCTATTCTTGTAATCAAGTTTGCTATTCCGAGTGACGTTAAACTACTTTGACAGTTCTTATGCTATGCACTCTCTCTAAAGACAAATGTCAAATTCCCATTGTCACTCTTTGGAAATTTTGTATTTTAGAGCTTTTCCCTTATCCTTTTTCCTTCCTGTTTAGTAAAAAGACATTGCTGCTACAGTCAACTCACCACCGCTTTTTACAACTGAAGAACTTTTTTTTATCATATTTCTCTATTACTACTTTTCCCTTGCCAAATTGAAAAAAGAAAACTTCTCAAAAACTGCCTCTAATAATTCTATCTCAGGAGATCCACCACAAAAGGAGAAAAGAACTCGATCAATATGCTATGCATCATATTGTACAGATGATCTAAGTCTTTCTTTAACTAGCTCAAAAACGTAGGATACAATAATTCTGATGCTCTAGTTATTAAATCATCACTTGGGTCTTTCTCTCTCCCTCTCTCTCTCTCTCTCTCTCTCTCTCGCGCACACACACACACACAGTGCATCCCATCATACTGATTGTAAAAGTATTTTTTTTTATCTAGCTCAAAAATGTAGGATGCAATAATTCTCATGATTCGAGTTATTTAAGCATCTCTCTCTCTACATTCAAACAGACACACATAAAGGCATGCATAAGTGTTTCCATGCATGGATACTTAGTACTCATACCACTTCCATGCACATGTATCACTTGAATATGTGGTAAGAGATACTTATACCAGATATATTCAGTACAATTGAGCCAGTCAATCAATTGTGTAGCATTACCATAGCAGTTGTGTTTTTCATTCTATTGTATGCTTTATTTATTAATTATTTAATAGATAATGTAACTTTTACAAGACTATGTTCAAAGCTTTAACTTCCCATAGTGTTCAACGGTATGCATCCATGCATTTGAATTCATATCACTAATTACCAAACTACTTTTGCCATATCACGTTGTTTTTATACTTAGTTCTCATTATTAAATTATTTCATTCAATTTCTTCAAGCATATCAAATAGAATTTCTTGGAATATTTAGAACTCTTTCATGTATCAACCAACATACACCTTACAAATGTTTCAGGCATGGCAATTAAATGATAGTACAGGATCTACTTTCTACTTAAATGATGAAGCATCAATCGATATTGCAAAAGTAAAGGGGATTACTCCTAGAAGTTCCAAGCCCAAAGATCTAATTTCTTAGCACTATCCTACATGGTCTTTGACTATTTTGTAGGAAGAAAGGAAAAAGGGCAGTATAATTACTAGCACTATGCAAGGGTACCAACTACCAACCAAGAAAGTCGGCAAGAGTTTGCAGAACTATATTTCACAAGATATCAATTCATATACACCCTCTTATGAATTTCATTGCAACTTCAACTGTACAATAAAATGAAACAGACATTCTCTACAACTACCTTTCAGAAAAATTAGAAAGAGCTCCCCACGAAGTTGTCAGCTGAAAGGAGAGAAGAGAAGAGACAAGCAACAAGAGCTGACTAGACAATAAGACATATGCTAATTTATTGTATAGTTAACTATCTCAAAAGCTCAAAGAGCAAAAATAAAAAAGGATGGAGCATCTAACTAGAGACAAATGTTACTAAAAAATATAAATTGGAAGGACAAGGAGCTATATTCAAGCTAATAAGGAAAGAGGGACTCTTATTCCTTGTTACCGAATCTCTTTGCGATGATAGGACGGACATCATCAGCATCAACCAGGGTCTCTAAGAAGGGGAGCAATGAAATTAGTGCACAATCTGATGGATCACTAAACCAACTCTTAATAGGAATTCCATTATTTACTTGCAACCTGAAAACCTGAAATAATAAAAGAAAACAAGGCTTACACAATCAGGAGTGAATTCAATAAAAAGAATTTTCTATTTATTTGTACCATTTTTACCCCAATTTCTTTTTTTCACTTTTGGTTTAGGGTAGGGGATGAAACTGGATGTTCCGTAATGTTGCTATTAAGCAAAAGAGGAAGTTCTCATTTTTTTCCCTTTTCCCCTTTAGAGATTAACTCTTCTGCTGCCTTCACCGTTTTAAGCAAAAGAGCTACTATGACAAGTGTTATAGTCTACATTGGAGCTATAATTATTTCGAATAACTAACTTTTTTTAAAAATATAGAAAACGCTAAGCACGGCCCTGAAAATTTTATTCAAGTTACAGATTACACTGGGCAATATTAGGTGCCTAGCTCGGATCAAGAAATATGTTCTGCAATTTGTTCTCCCCCAACCCCACCCCCAAAAACAACTATCTACCTCCTATACAAAATCAAGCGTAAAAAATTACTAAATGTACTGTTAAAGATAAGTAATAAATCAACTTTAGATCCGAGTTTCTATCCCAACTTAATTTAATTTCATAAACTCATTTACCAAGGCAAAGTGCAAAATAACTAAAGATCATAACCACTCGCACCCACGAACCAAAGAACACTTAGAACAAATAAACATGAGGAAAGAATAAAGAAGCAAAGTGCAAGACCACTAAGGCAAGTGGGCAAGGGAAATACCTGTGGAGAATTATCAATAATAGCAACTTTTGCAAGATCAACACCTAAAACTGTCAAATCTTTCGTGTAACTTCCATCTGTGAAAATGCACGACTCACGGTAAACACGCCGAGATATAAGCTTTTTATCTGGATCCAGTACGTCCAAAAGCTGTGCCGCATAGATGCTTTGGCTGGCTGTAAAGATAACAACTTCAAACATCTCTGCAACTCTCTCCAAGAATGTGTGGAGGTGAGGCCTCTGTTTTACGTACACTGTATGCTCTTTCATGTTGAAAAACACAGTAAATGTGAAGTCTACATCATCACAAGGTTCTAATGTAGAGTGGACTAGAGTTTCTGCAGATACAAAACACAGCTTGAATAAATGTCCCTATCATACTTGGATATTATTTCCTCAGCACAATGAAATCTTTTTTTTTTTTTTTTTTTTTGACAAATACAAGAAAATTCACTAATATACACACTACAGTGATACATCCCAAAAACAAAAACTAGGAAATCGTTCACCGGTTAGCTAATCTACAAAATATAAAGCAGCATGAATATCAATTGTACATATCTGATGCATATGCAATCATGTGTAAGAAGAGTTTTAAACCAACTATCCATCAGAAAAGACAAGTTATTGCTCTTCCTCAAAGCCCTCCAACCTCCACCAAACCATCCAAAAAATTGTGAGAGGGACAAAGGAAAGTTTCTTAAGTTTCCTGGATCCAAAAGTATACCATAACAAGCCAACAACTCATCATGGTCTGATCGTGTTATATTCCAAGATATTCCCACATCTGAAGCATGCTAGAGTTCATCAACTATGGTTTATTTCTTCCATTTTGGAACACATCAAACCATATGATACATTATCCTGCAAGCAACAGAAGATTTCCCCGCATAACCAGACAAGCAAGGTGCATAGTGAGTGTGCACAATGTTAAAAGCGAAAAATTTTACGCTGAATAATGGATATGCCAACCCGTTCACTGCTTTCCCTTCAGTGATGATTACTGAATTACTTTAAACCAATGAATGGTGATATATAACAAAAAAAAAGCAAGATACCAGAATGAACAGAGCTCTAACATAATCCAGTAAGTAAAAAGACTATCAGTGAACAGAGAGCTAACATAATCCAGTAAGAAAAAAGACAATCGGTGAACAGAGAGCTATTCTTACCATCCAAATCAAGTACCAAGGTTACAGACTTCCTTCTCCAAGAGTCCTTTGGAGATATAGTAGGCCGAAAATTTGACTCCACATCAGATAGTTCAGGCAAATTTTTTATAAAGAACTGAGGGTCAAAATCTTCTGCTTGGTCCATATCAGTGTTAAGATCAGATTCCTGGTTGCACGGTCTTATCTGATTAATTGCTAGGTACAAGCTAGTATTATCTGGATCTATTGTGCCTTCTTCACATGATATCAAATCATTGAAATTGCTCACTTTGGCAGTGTCCTCAAGAAAAGGTAGCATCATGCACTCCTCAGCCACGTCGAACAACATACTTGACTCAGCACATTTATAATCAGGAAAAGGATTGGTCTCAGTGATATCATCCTCCATTGTGTTCCCGTCAAACGGTAAGCTGGAAATAAGCATGTCAGAAAAACAGAAATCCGAGACATTGCATGTCTGATAATCGTATGAGCTTCTGTTGTTGTCGCTGTCATCAGCTTCCAAACCTTGCACGACAATATCTTTGTTGCTCCCTGCCAAAAAGGTATAAAAAATATAATTAAAAAAATATATATAACCAAAACAGTAACACTAAAATAACTCTGATGCAGAACTCTTGAATTATGAATTGATTTCATTTTGCTGTAAATAAAAATAATTGTTGCTTTTGTAAATAATTTTTAGCATTGACTTCAAGGAACTTATGACTGTTCAAATTTTAGAATACATAGATTTTGGAAAGTTTTATACCAGGAAAAAAAGAGAAATCACACTTAGGTTCCATGCAAATCTTCTACAAATAACCAAATGCTACACACACACATTCTCTCTCTCTCTCTATTTGAAAGGATCTAGGTTTCAAATCCATGATTTGGAAAAACAGAAGATTGCATCAATAAACAAAGTGATCAATATGCCTTTCACTTCGAAGATGATTTTGTCAAAAACATTATAATCACACCAATATATGCACACAAGTAGCTGAATATGTGT
The DNA here is from genome assembly GCA_948193065.1 of Aleurites moluccanus. Lineage (NCBI taxonomy): Eukaryota > Viridiplantae > Streptophyta > Magnoliopsida > Malpighiales > Euphorbiaceae > Aleurites > Aleurites moluccanus. Next base: position 64,528 of record CANXYC010240848.1, on the reverse strand, counting down.
TCAACCACTTCAGAAGTCACACCTGCATCACCATCAATATTTGGCGCACTCTGGATTTCAACACGTTCCAGAGCAGGAGAAAAAATAGTTTCCAAGTTTGATGTGCAATTAAGGGTTGGTTCCTGCAATTTAATGAACCATCTTTAGTAAGCTATGACAGCAATTGATTATATGGTAGTATGCCACTGAAGCATCATAAAAAAAAAGGAAGATCAAGGAGTTCAAACATTGAGCACATCAGAACAATGCCAGCAGCACGCATCCCACAATTAATCACTTGCGAAATTACAGGATAGAAATTTCAAATTTAAGCATTTTTAACGTTCTAGAAAAGCTAGCATTACACATTTAAGATTCATTATCTTCTCTTAAAATTTCCAATGTCCTGAGTCAGGATTCCATGTTCAGTGAACCTATCAACAATAACAGCAAAGTTTGCATTAAAAGCAGCTCAGGACATCACTAAACTGCCTGATGTTAATTATTGCTCAATGGAAATTTTTTTAAGCATATGATTCAGCAACACCAAGTACAAACCAAAAATTACAGAGACTATGATGTGATCCTAGCAAGCTTGCAAGAATACCATGAAGATCGCATCAGACTATCATGAATTTATTAGCTAATCATTATTGCAAGAGAAGACGATTTATCACCTTTCTATTCTACATTGATTATGGACTATTTTTCAATGGTCCCCCAAAAAAGGTCTAGAACAAGGAAGGCACAAAAAAGGTGTAGAAATTTAGAAAGAATGGAATATGAAAAATGACAAACACAAAAAGCTCATCTGAAATATGCAAACTCCTCGAATTCCTAGAAAATGTTCCAGCAACACCGTGGAAAAAAACATGAAATGAGAAGAAATGGTAGGAAAAACTGAAACCAAATTAAAGTAATTGCAAATACGTTAGATAGTAACTTAAAACAACAGGAACTTGAAATAAAAATTCTGCAAAAAGGATATGTCTGTGAAATAAAAGAAAAAGGAAAAGAACTGTTACAACCCAAATATTCATAAATTCCACCTGTAAAAGAACAAGTTCATTCATGCCCACATGCTTAAAATCCATGTTAACATTTCTGAAAGGTAAAAAAATGAGCCAACATTCTGGCAGGCACACATAATACATTATTTTTCTAGCTTATGCGGTAATTAGCGTCAAATATTTCAGAATGAAACTAGAAAACACTCGATATAGCCAAAAAAAATAATAATAATAATAGAAGCAAGATTTACAGTTTATATATAAACCTCACCATTCTCCCCACAGTGCTGGAATCTACAAAAGTTGATGAATTTTGAAACTGAGAAACTCCTCCATTTGGAAATTCTTGCTGGGCTACGGCTTCATCACTGTCAATATCCGGGGTGTATATTTCTATACTCAAAGGAACAAACAAGAAATATTAGTAGTTACACCAAATTAATAAAATTACCACAACATTAAATATGCAGTGTTGAAAACAATTCTAGCAACCAAACAGGTAATAATCCATACAAAACATAATTGTAACAATGGCAAAACTGCATGTGACATTTTTCATACAATAAAATGGCCAGCATACAAATACCATGCAATTAATCTTAATAAATTTTTTAAAATTATGGTTCTTTTCCTCCAAAAGAAAAACAGCATTCAGAAAGGCAAATGCTAAACATAACAAGGGAAAAGACCAAAATTAATTAAAGAGCAAGATAGAGAACCCCATAGGATCTTTCACATTTATCTAAGAAAGAAGTAAAGGCATTCTTTAAATGAAATTTCTTACCATAGCCACTCTGACATTTATGAATATAAGCATCAAGTTCTGCCGTTTGTTGAGAAACTGTAACTTGCGAACCTGATTTTTTGGATATCATAGTAGACTTTTGACACACACTCAGACGACTTTTTTCTCTTAAAGAACCCGTGCTTAGTTTGGTCTTCATTTTTATTGATGGCATTTGATCTGTTCTTATTATATGTACCACAATCTCGACTTGGAAACATCAGTGGGGAAACAAAACCCCTCTAAAAATTAGAGCACCAGCCGAGACTGTTGTCACAGAAATAAGAAACAAGGATATCAGCATAGATATTGATGCCAAGAAACTGTGGGGAAAAATAAAATTACATAAAACAGTACTAAAGCAGTATAACCTTGTTTTCAGTGTGTGTCTGTATGTTGGTGAATCAAAATATAGTTGGATAGAAATTAAAAGCCCTAGAAAACCTTCCTAAAACTTAACAGAAACTGCTGTTACTTGCTCAATATACTAAGAATAACTAGAGTCATTGCACATTAACAAAGAAACTTGTAGATATGTAAATGGCATAAGATTACTGAATACGATATAAGAATACCACATAAAACATGTTCCACAGTGCTAAGCATGATGTAATATGCAATTGTATTGCTTTAAGGCCACAATTCAAAATTTTCAACAACCGTTCATTCAAAATTAGTCCAGCTGCAAGAATGGCAGGTTGAACAAGTCACATCGACCAAGATATTTTCAGAAAGGTTCAAAAGTTCATCAAGATACTGTTAAAATATAAATCTCACATGGATTAAATATAAGATGTTGAATGTGTTTATATATAATTGGGCTCTCTAATTTCAATAGCTAACTTTTGAGGTTATCACTCTCAAAAAACTCCAACATTTGTAAGATGGTATCAAAGCGGAAAAATGATTTATGCACCGATTCCTATTCTATCATAACTCGAACTGAAATTTCAATTTCTCTTTCAATTTCCGGTATATTTCTAATTTAGTTTGATTTCAATTCTTATCCTTGGCTTTCAATTATATCAACCCAGTTTTCATTATAAATTTACAAGTGTTGACTTAATAAAAAAATTGTCTTAACCTTGTTATCACTTGAGGAAAAGTATTAAAATATAAATCTCGCATGAATTAAATATAAGATGTTGAATGAGCTTATATATAATTGAATCTCTAACCTCAATAACTAGTTTTTGAGGTTAGCACTCCCAAAACTATATAAGTTCCAACATTTGTAAAAGATACCGAAGAATAAAGATCATAAAGCAATTATTTTTGACATCAAATCAAGAATCATAAGAACTACTGACAGATCTACTACATCTTTGAAATAATAGTTATATGGTGTTATAATTGCATTAATTAAGATTTTCACCCTTCTTAAAAATAACAACAAAATTAATAGCAAATAAGACTTTTAGGCTCTACCTCAAATTGTGCTAACTTAAAGAAAAACAGCTAAAACCAGAACAAGTACTTCTCTTTTATTTATCTGAGCACCAACTAGCTAGAAAAAAGGGCTTGCAATAATTGCAAAAGCAAATTACAGAAGGGTAAATAGCGTATCCAAAATACAGTTCTTTTCAAGAAATCATATCATGGTTTTCTAAACAAAAATAGGAAATGAATACTTCCCCCTTTCTGCACAAGTGTAAAGTATAAACCAAACAGAACAAAAATTAATTGAATTTTTTGGGGTATAATATTATCTATCATAATTTTAATAACATGGATCAGAATTAAGGTCAAAAGGAGATAGGTTCACCTCTTAATCTGCACAAAACAAGTTCAAGCAAGGAAATTTCAATTACAAGGGATAGGGGAGAGAGAGAGAGAGAGAACAAAGAACTTCACTAAAGGTCACAAAACTCAAACCCATATCAGAAACCACCATAACTCTTCAAGTAAAAACACAGAAATGAAAGTCAACCAAGTGTTGAATGCAACAAAAATAAAAATAAAAATAAAAAGTTTATCCAAACCCATCAAACACAACCCAATTTCACATAAAACCAACAAAACAAAACCAAAAAACACGCAACAAACCACAATCAAAATTCACTGGTAATTACAAAAACCCTAGAAACTCCCAACTCAAAAAGACAGTTATACAGTTAAGCTATCACCAATCATTACCGTTAAACTAAAAACACCATAACAGGAAAAAGTAAGAGATCAACAGCTATAGGAACAGTATTCAAAGATAAAATTCACCTGATAAAGTTAAAAAAAAATTACAAAAAATAAATTGAATTTTCATTTTCAAAAGCCAAAAAAAAAAAAAACTTTTTATATATAGAAATAAAAATATATACCTGTGAAGCTAAAACTAAGAGATTTTCTCTCTCTAGAAGTTGAGTGTTTTTCTCTCTTGAGCTGTCTTATAAAAACATAAAAAAATAAAAAATAAAAAAGACTTCTCTCTCTTAACTTCCACGAACGGTCAAGACACAGGCGATGTCGGCTTTCTGACTTCTGAGGAAGGGAGTAGACGGCTGAGATTGTATCTGGATGGACTGGTAGAATTACGCCACGTGTATGTGGAACCAGCTCAGCCTAACGAGTTGCCACGTGCTGGTTCGTGGAAAGAGAACAGTGGAGACGAAACTTTTTTATTACACTCTCCGAGTCTCAGTTCTACGGCGCGTGCATTCACCGCTTGACTTATAGTATATTTTGGGCTGCTAATAAAATAACAGGAAAATAATAAATTAATTTAAAAAAAAAAAAAATATTTGTTAGTTCACTGTGAATAAAATTGGAAATTTTAATGAGCTTATTATTAAAACAAACTACTTACTGTTACTAATTTTTTATATTCTTAGAAGTTAGAATTGGCTATTAAAATTTTGCACATTCATTTAACAATTTTAATGGACTGGTAAGTACCTTTCACATACAACAATCAATCATTTTATTTTTTTTAGAACCAGACCTCCAAAATTAATGCAAAACATTATTTGTTACAAACCCAAATTAAAGTAATTTTCCCTTCTTCTTTTTTAGCTTCCGAGTAATGTTATACTTACCATCTAAAATCAAAGCAAATAAAAAAAAATTATAAAAATTAATAAAGTTCTGCACTTGTTAAATAAATATTAATAAATTTATATTTTTATTCTTATTAAAATAAAATATAATATTTTTATACATATACACTACACCGTCTAAAGTGATAAATAAATAATATAAATAATCAATATTTTTAAAATTGAATCGGTTAAAAAATCGGTGAAAACGGATAATTAGAATATTATAGATTTGACGAGAATTGAACATGTTAAATCGAAAAAAAACTCTTATTATATATATGTATATATAATTTGATATTTATTATATATATGATGAAAATAAATATAATGTAATTATGCTTAAATCAATCATTTAAATAAAATCATATTTTTTATGTGTAAATTTAATCACATTAAATCAAAAATTATATATATAATAAGTTATAAATATTCACTTGATTAAATATCTACTCATACAATATGGTTATGATTTTGGCATCGGCTAGATTTTGACATGGGATAAAATTGAAATAAAGTTACCGAAAATTTTTTAATTTTTTTTAACTCAAAACGATGTCGTTTTAATCAAAAATTTTAAAAAAAAATAATTTAAAAAAAAAACGATCCACTTAAACCGAAAAATTAATCCGATTTAATTGATTTATTGATTAACCAACTGATTTGTTAATTTTTAGAAAATAAATAAATAGCATTAATTGAATAAATTTTTGATTTGATTTTTAATTTTTTAATTTGATTGATTGTTTTAATCCGATTTTGATAATCATGTGTGCATGATGATAAATTTATATGAATTGAACTTTTTTTTTAACAGAAATGGTAAGATAGTTATCTATCATTGTCGAACTATCAGGGTAGTTAACCAAACTACTAAACCACTCATTAAGAGATTTCTGAAATTTACCATAAATGAATTATGATGTATTATGATCATCATGCATGCACTTTATATCGTCACCCTTTTTAGTTTTTACATATCTCAAAATTCTAACATCCATGAAATTCATAACTCTTAAGATTAGTTCTTTAACTGCAATTGCTAGAAGTATAAAATTGAGATGACTTTTATTTTATATTAATCCTTTCACTGTCCTAGTTAAATTCAAATTTAAAACTTCTTAATTACCTGAAATTTTAAATTTGTAATTTTTTATTATTAAAGAGAAAATTTAATAATGATAAGATTCAAATCTCTTAAAATATTTAAAAAAAAACACTTTAATTATTTATTTATAATTAAAAATAGTACATTTTAACATAAAAGTACATCAATAAGAATAAAAAATGGTTTGAATTTCTTCTAATATTTGCAATCAAAACATTAAATCTGATAATTCGGCAAAAATCGAATTATATTTAGTGACTATTGAGGTACAAACTGACTATTTTATATTTTTTTAACAAACTAAATTATTTAAATATTAATAACAAATCTAAAATTATGAAAATAAAATCGAATGCTACAAATATTTAAATAAAAAAATAAATTACCGTTAATAAAAAAATTACCAGTGACTCAAAGAAAAAATAAATTTAAAAAAGAACTGTAAATATTCTTATTTTTACTATAGTAGGATAAGATACTAGCTAAAAATTTCAAATTTTTATCATTTAACTTTGTTTTTATCATTTAGCTTTGTTAAATCATAGGTGTTTTCTACATCTTTATATCAAATATATGAAAAGTAAAACAATAACATGAGAGAAAATAAATTAGATGTTCATGTGATCCTATATGGTAATTTTTATAGGAGGAATGAACATGAATTTAAATTTCTAATGCAATTTAACACCTTTGAATATTATACACTATCAAATTCAACACAAGTAAAACAAAGAGAGAAAAGAATAAAGAATTCTTTATCTCTTTTAAAGTGATTTGGAGCAAATTATTATCCTGCATTAATTTTTTCCAAGTCCTCAACTTATGATTCCACTAATAATTAGGAATTGCACCTAATATTTACAATGCACTAGATATATGAGATTTTGTCCGACAATAGATTTTCAAGATTTCGTCCTAATTTTCTCATATTTTGCCTAATATAATATTTGTACAAAATTTTGGCTCACTCAATAAACTTCAAATGAAATATAAGATTTTAGGTCACTCAATGGCACATATACAAAACTATTATAAGATATGAAATTAAGTTAATAGCTGTTGCAATTTTAAACACAAAAACTATAAACTTAAGAATAAGTGTGTTCAAATCCGGATATAAGGTGATAGTTATAAAATTTGAGTTGTAAACACTTGAATCTCTTAGAATATCTCAAAATATCTTCTTCTTTTTTTTCACTTATAAACATCTTCCTTTTATAACTCTTAACTTTAGAATAAAAAAAATATGAACATTCTAAAGTAAAAAAATGATGCTTTTTGCACTTACATCATTAATTAATTATTCTTTGATACTTTATAAATTTTGTTGATAACAATAGGTAATATTCGTTATTTTGTTCTGTAATATTAGTATTTTTAAAATATAAAAGTGAATTTTTTTTCCTTTTATGGAATTCTCAATTTTATTTCAATAGATAATATTCATTATAAATGTGTAACTAGCACTTCTTCTGCTTAATTGTTTTGATAAATAATATTAGTAAATTTTTTGAATCGAGGTGCTCGTTTCATATTATCACTTATAAATAACTTGACAATAAATATTAAATGTGTTTAATAATAAAATCAAGTTTAAACATATATAAAAACAACAGTACGAGTAAGTTGACTATTAATTATCTTGATTGAGGTACTGTATAGAAGCAACCAAACATCATTTAATCTAAGTTTTGATATAAGAAGCAAGAATTAATTTTGACTAAATATCCATGTATAATTGGAAGGACCATCTTAATTAGTTTGACTTGATGAAACTTATTAAGGAAAATTATTGATGTAAAAAAGGTTTTAAATTGACAAGAGAAGGTAAGAGGATGCCTTGTGCTGCTGGAGAACACCAAGCAAGTATGAATTTTTGGCCTACTAAAGTTGACTGGCTAGTTGCTATGGTTTCTAATTTAGAATATTTTGCAAATATAGTTAGGGAAAATTACAAATTTTCTCCCACAATTGGAATAGCTTATAATTTATAATTTTATATGCAATGTTGATGTAATTTATTTGACTCTCATTTAATGACTAAAAAAATACATAAAATTATATTTGTGCTTTATTTTAGTCCAATTGAGCGTCTGTCTGAATAAGCAATTAAATGTCAATATTTACTGTTTGAATTCCTATTAACTTATTGGAGATGTTTGATAAACATAATAATTAAAGCAGTATGTCAATACCTTGGCCCTGTCTATAATTCAAAATTATCATAAAATATTACTAAAAATTTTTACTTATTAACGTTTGATCTTTGATAACTAGAGCATAATTATGGTTATATCCTAAAACTTAATTAACACTCAAATTACCGATCAACCTTGATTTAATGATATCAGAGTTTTTCCAGAGTTGTGAGATTATGAATTTGAATCATTTTGAAGTGAAACAGGACATGTTTATTTCTTAATATATTTTATTAATATGGGACCTAATTTTGGGTAAAATGTACTCGAGATTGGCCTGGACTTAAAGTTAGATGTTAGAAAATCCAAATCTAGCCCAATTAACATTAACAATTTTTGGACTACTACCATTCCCCCAATAATTTACTTTTGTAATTTTGAAGGCAAATGAGCCAAACAAAAATTTATTAAATTTTGAAATTTTTTTAATGTGATAATTAATTTTCAATTTAATGTAGTTAAATTACTAAAATTTTATTTTTTTTAAATTAATGGTCACTTAATTCAGTGAAATAATGATATAACATAACAATTCACTTCTGTTATTAAATTCAACATGTCATATAATTTCAATTCATATAGTTAAGGTGGAGTTTCATATCAGGTGACTATTTTAATGATTATTTTTTCTAAAAATATTTTAGATATTTTTTATTAAAAAAATAAAATTTTAATAATATGTTTGCATCAAATTAAATTTTAATAATTATATTAAAAAAAATTGAATTTTAGTGATTTTTATGATTATTTACTCTGAAACATTGTTTTGAACTTTGCAGCTCGGGCTTTTTGTATATAATTTATTGTGTATTGACACACAATAAAGTAGCTTTATCAAGTTAAATTGAATAAAATTTAGGATACTAGAGGAACTGAATATTATCTATTGTGTAGGGTTAATTTTTGATCCAATTTAAAGCAATCTCTCTCTCTCTTTGTCTGTATATATTATTTATATATTGATTTTTCATAGATTTTGGAATAAAGGAGGTGAAGAAATTAAAGGTACAAGGAAAACTAGCCAGTATTTTGCAAAGGACAAACAGAAGCCAAAAGATGAAAAAGAAGTTGAGGAAGCAAAGAGAAAACTCAAAGATGATAATGACCATTCAGTGAAACTGCCACCTTCAAAGAAAATTCACAAAGTTCAATTTGATGAAAGTGAATCACTGAATTTTATGTGTTTTTTTTAATATGATTATTAAATTTTTTTTTCTCCAATTCAATGTCATTTTTTAGGAAAAAAAATTTAATAAAATGATAATATAACATGGCACATCAATTATATCATTATATATTATATTATTTTAAATAATACGAGTGATTTGAAATTAATATACATGTTGAATCAAATAGTTAAGATAAGGTGAGAATAATTTTTTGTTAAAATTTTTACATAATTTCTATTTAAAAAATAAAATAAAATTTTAATAATTCATTTTCATCAAATTAAATTTTAATAATTATATTATAAAAATTTAATAATTTTTAAAATCATTTACCAGTAATTTTGATGCATTGATTGTGGCCGCATACTTCGAATTTGATATTGATGTGAAGAAAAACATTTCTTAAAATATATAATAAAAAAAATTATTTTATGTGGACTAAAATAAGCATATAAAGTTGTATGAAAAGTGTAGGCAACTTCATGGGTCCACCAAGCAAAAACCTTTTGGTACTTGTCTATTCAATGGCAACACAAGCGAAATGGAAGTTTCTGATTATTGATTTGGTAATTATCATATCAACAGTAATTATTAATTAGCAAATAATTTTTTTAATGTAAATTTGGTTCTCACGTTCTCAAAATTGAAAACTCTTTATTTTAATTTAATATTAATAAATATAAAAATTGTTAAATAAGATGAAAAAATATTTTTTTAATTATATAAAAATAAATTTATGTTAGTGTAATTTTATTTTATCTGCTTCTGATTTTCACTTTGGGATTTTATTGCAAGGTGTCCAAAAACAATGACCCACAAGTCTACAAATCTTATTGTTTGAATAACAGAGGATATCCCAAAGCAAAATAATGACCATAGTAATATAGATGGATGTAGAATTTTTGAGAAGGAGAGATAATTTTTTATATTTAAAAAAAATATAAAAATTTTAGAAAAAAATATTATGAAATAGAGATTAAAAAATTAATTTTTTAAAATAAAATAATTATTTTATTATTTAAGTAAATTTTAGAGATTGAATAATAATTTATCTTAAAAAATTTTAAAAATTATAAAATAAAAAAAATATACGATTAAATAATATTTTATTATGAATTAAAAATTAAATTTTTAAAATAAAAATATTATTTTATTAATTTTATAAATTATAGAGATTAAATAGTAATTTTATATTAAAAAAATTTTAAAATTAAGAAAGACACTTGCCCTTACCATGCAGTCGGTCCACCATTGCTTAGTGATAGTAAGTGTACAAACTTATGGCTTATTGTCAAATTGTGGGACACGTTATGTGCCCATTATGCCTTCATTTTCCCTCTGTAGAACATAAGTTATGCCTCCTCCCACACTTCATCACGTGAACATTGTCCTTTTGGAGTTACATTATATGACCATATATTCTTCTTTCCCTTTATTATTATTTCCTAATTAATTTCAACCGAATTCCAACATGAATATTTAGAGCTTGAGAAATTTTTATTATTTTTTAATATAGTTTATTTTAGGTAATTGACTGTTAATATATATATAATGCTTTTGCAGTCTAAGAAGATAGCAAAGTAGGGACTCGGTTGACGGACATTACATGGACAGGGGACACCATAGAAACAAGAATGAATGAAAGTTTCCAAACTTGAATTCGAGCATATTTGCTGTAATTTAGATTTGAAACATATCAGCATTTAATTATATCTCTATATGTATAGATATTTTAAATTTTAATTCAGATATATAAAAACCTACAGTGTAATTCATGTGTTTTAATATTTTGATATTGTTAAGAGTAAATGTAATTAAATTTATTCAAATTTGGAAAGTGAATGAATATAATTCAATTAAAGTGTAAAATAGTTTGATTTAATTATTTTTATTTTTTTAAAAGATTAAGAAAAAATAACGTTAAACTTTTATTTTTTGGAGAAGAATAAGATATGTTTTATATTATAATTGATGATCAATTTGATTTAACGATAACGATTTATAATAATTATGAATCAGCAATTAGTGATTGGTTAATTAGATTTTAGTTTAATTTTTAATATTTTAATTATAATTTTTGAATCGTCGATTACTTAATTTTTAAATATTATTCTAAAAATTAAATTTATTAAATATCTTATAATATGTTCAGAACTTCTCTAAGTTATTGCAGAAAAAAAATTATAAATTGAAAATATTAATTAAGGTTATTAAGATTTATGTGGTGTTATGGTCTTTTTTATTTTTATTTTTTATTTTGTTGATATAAAAGAAAATGTTATTACTAAAATATATATTTTTTTATTATTAAATATTTTAGAACAAAAGTTGCCTTGTTTCTTACAATAAGAAAAAAATTAAAAAAGACAGAAAAATAAAAAATGATTTCAAGAACACTAAAATTTATTTATATATTTATTTATTGAATTTGGCTCTAACTAATCCGGACCTAGATTCCAACGTCCAAATAGTACTACTAATTTGATCTAAAACTCATTTTAGAGAAAAAAAATTATATATATTTTAATAAAAATATCCAATACATAAATTCAAAAAGTTGAGAAAAGTTGATTAGAGGCATGAATAGGAACAGTAGAAAATTACCAAGTTATTTTTGAGGAGAATAAGATAAGACCACAAACAATGAAAATGACCTGTGAAAGCCAGTATTTCATCAAGTAAAAAGCCAAGAAACCAGCAGTAACTAGCAAGTACACTGATGATAAAGATCCATCTACTCCATCTTCTCCCCCAGACAGTTGGAAGCGTTGGCTCCCAGTTCATCCTCAGAATTAACTTTTTATAAATAATTTCAAGTGTTATATATGAAAGATTTAATAAAAAATTATTTAATTAAAAATATATTTTTATAAAGAATATAATTAATTATTATTCTTTAAAAATAAAAATTATTAGAAAATTTTAGATAAAAAATTAACATTTTTTTTTTTTTATTCTCCAGTTAATTTTGGCTTATTCAAATAAAATTTTATGTATCCGTACATATTCTCAACTGATATCGACATCCACATGAACTTAAATCTAAGAATTATTTTAAGAATCCAGAGTTTCCTATAATATGGGATTTCAAAGTGGCAGAGAAAGAGGCACAGCCACCTTGACCTCATCAGCTGCAAGCAATATGAGACCTTTTGACACCGATACTGAAAGCAAAGCCACCATTGCCCAGTACAATGCCGATGCTGGGCTTTTAGCTGAGTTTGAGCAATCTAATGTCTCTGGCAAGTCTTTTAACTATTCAAGATCAGTGCTTTCTGCTCCTCATACGGTACCTGAAGAGCAAATTACTGCTTATCTATCCAGAATCCAAAGAGGTGGCCATATTCAGCCTTTCGGTTGCATGATTGCAATTGAAGAACCCACTTTTAGGATTATTAGTTTCAGTGAAAATTGCTTTCAATTGTTGGGTCTGAGTTCAAATACTGAACTTGAGTCCAAGAAAGTAATGGGTCTGATTGGAATCGATGCAAGAACCCTTTTTACCTCTCATTCGGGGGCTTCATTGACGAAAGTTGCTGCTTCTAGGGATATTTCAATGTTAAACCCAATTTTGGTTCATGCTAGGACTACCCAGAAACCATTTTATGCTATATTGCATAGGATTGACGTGGGAATTGTAATTGATTTGGAGCCTGCAAGATCTGGTGATCCTGTTCTGTCGCTTGCTGGCGCTGTGCAGTCACAGAAACTTGCTATTCGTGCAATTTCTAGGCTGCAGTCGCTCCCTGGTGGTGATATTGGAGTATTGTGTGATACAGTTGTGGAAGATGTTCAAAAACTTACTGGGTATGATAGGGTTATGGTATATAAGTTTCATGATGATGATCATGGTGAAGTTGTGTCAGAAATTAGGAGGTCAGATTTAGAACCTTACTTGGGTTTGCACTATCCTGCCACTGATATCCCACAAGCAGCACGTTTCTTGTTCAAGCAGAATCGTGTGAGGATTATCTGTGATTGCCATGCCAAACCTGTTAGGATCATTCAAAGTGAAGACTTGAAGCACCCGCTTTGTTTGGTCAATTCAACCCTCAGGTCACCTCATGGCTGCCACACACAGTACATGGCCAATATGGGTTCCATTGCTTCATTGGTGATGGCAATTATCATAAATGGTAATGATTCAACCAAGCTGTGGGGGCTGGTTGTGTGCCATCACACTTCCCCGCGATATGTCCCTTTCCCTCTTCGCTATGCCTGTGAATTCCTGATGCAGGCTTTTGGGCTACAGCTCTACATGGAGCTTCAGTTGGCAGCGCAGTTGGCAGAGAAGAAGATTCTCAGGACCCAGACATTACTTTGTGACATGCTTCTCCGAAATGCTCCTTTTGGTATTGTCACTCAATCCCCTAGTATAATGGATCTTGTAAAGTGTGATGGAGCTGCATTATACTATGGAGGGAAATGTTGGTTGCTGGGTATAACTCCAACTGAATCACAGGTAAAAGATATTGCAGAGTGGCTGCTCAACAATCACGGAGATTCTACCGGGTTGAGTACTGATAGTTTGGCAGGCGCTGGATATCCTAGCGCTGCATTACTGGGCGATGCAGTTTGTGGCATGGCAACTGCTAGAATCACTTCAACAGATTTTTTGTTCTGGTTTAGATCTCACACTGCCAAGGAAGTCAAATGGGGGGGAGCAAAGCATCATCCAGAAGATAAAGATGATGGTCAAAGAATGCACCCAAGATCATCATTTAATGCTTTTCTGGAGGTGGTGAAGAGCAGAAGTTTGCCTTGGGAGGTTTCAGAAATTAATGCCATTCACTCTTTACAGCTAATAATGAGAGATTCATTTCAGGATATGCAGGACAGTGGTTCAAAGGCAATGGTCTATGCTCAGCAGACTGACACTGAGAAGCTGAGGATAGATGAACTAAGTTCTGTAGCATGTGAAATGGTTAGATTGATTGAGACTGCTACGGCACCAATTTTTGGGGTTGATTCAGCAGGTCTCATCAATGGATGGAATTCCAAAGTTGCAGAGTTGACTGGATTACAAACCAGTGAAGCAATGGGAAAGTCTCTGGTTCAAGAAATTGTTCACGAGGACTCATTTGGAGTTGTTGAAAGTCTTTTGTATAGAGCTTTGCAAGGTATTTCTTACTTCAATGATCAAGAGACTCCTTTAATAGAACACAGTTTCTAGTTCAACTACAATGTTATATATCATTCATGATGTGTTTGCTTATTTATTTATTTATCTGTGATAGCCTGCATCTGAGTTCACTATCTTCTGATTGTAACTATAATAGTGCCTCTGTATAAAACCAAATGGCTTTCCCTTAGCATTGTAATAATGGTCTTCATCACATGCCATCTAGAGTCAACTCATTCTTCCACCCTTTTATTTTCAATTTAGGAGCAGATTTATTTCCTATTCTGTTTATGGTTGCCTGGATGTCCAATTCATCACAGCATCCAGTGTTCTTCCTTGGTTGAAATTTGGTATTTGCTCTGTGAAGGTGATGCTTGAATGTGTGTCGAGCAGAGCTTGTTGCAGTAGGACTTTAGTGAAATTAGATGGGTCAAGGATTTACATTTTGAACTCTTAAGAAAGCCAGAAAATGGGGTGGATGGGAACTTGTTTCATTTTTCATTTTTTTTTTCTATCTGGGGCATAATTGCAAATTTAGATGTCTTCCTCCTTTCAAGTCATTCTCGGAAACAATGGAGGAGATATCAGGGATGACTTCATGATGGTTCCTGCTTATCGTTTCTTTTCCTTTTCCCTTAAGTTTACTCATCTTAACCGTTTCCTTTTATATTTTCTTATTCTTAATTTTTAACAAGACTTATATCTTATCCAGGTGAGGAGGATAAAAATGCTGAGTTAAAACTGAGGAAATTTGGGCTTCATCAGCAAAACTCAGTTGTATATGTTGTGGCTAATGCCTGCACGAGTAGGGACTATGCAAACAATGTTATAGGAGTGTGCTTTGTGGGTCAAGATGTCACATCTGAAAGACTTGTCATGGATAAATTTCTACGATTACAAGGAGATTACAAGGCTATCATAGAAAGTCTTAATCCACTGATTCCACCTATATTTGCTTCTGATGAGAATGCCTGCTGTTGTGAATGGAATGCTGCCATGGAAAAGTTGACAGGTACAACACGACAAGAGGTGTTTGGTAAAGTGATCCCCGGGGAGATTTTTGGAGGTCTATGTCGGCTAAGAGGTCAAGATACTCTAACTAAGTTGATGATTCTACTGTATCGAGGACTTAGTGGTCAAAATACTGAGAAGTTTCCATTTGGGTTTTTCAATAGACAGGGGAAATTTGTGGAGGTGTTCTTAACAGTGAACAAAAGGACTGAACCAGATGGGAATATAATTGGCTGTTTCTGCTTCTTGCAGATTGTTCAGCCTGACCTGCAACAGGCCTTAGATGGGCATTGTCAAGGGGACCAAGCAAACTTTCTGAAACTTAAAGAGTTGGCTTACATACAACAAGAAATGAAAAATCCATTGAGCGGTATTCGGTTTACCCACAAACTTCTAGAGGATACACCAATATCAGAACATCAGAAACAATTCCTTGAAACAAGTAATGCATGTGAAAAACAGATTATGGCCATAATTGACAATATGGATTTAGCCAGGCTGGAGGAGGGGTAATTCTTCTTTGTACAGAATCTATTTCTTTATGCATTCATGGTTTGCATATATTTGTCTCCCTTTACCTCTACATTGAGCTTTGTTCTCTCTTTCCTACATTACACACAATATATTGACAATGGACATTGATGGTTATGGAGAAACATACTATAAATAGCAGGTCATGCATGCTTCTTTAGGCTAGCCAAATATTGTCTTTTGTTTTCTTGAATGCAATTCACCCAGGACTGAGGCATACAACATTATTTGGTCAGTATAAGGTTGAGGAAACACAAACATAGCCATATGGAAACCATATTGGTAGCTTAAATCACAAGTTCCAAAATGCGCAGAGCGATGGGACGAGTTCCACACATTCTCTAACCAAAGAACCTATCCTTTTTCACTTTTTTCTACTGTAAATGATACCCCGCTTATTCATAGGTCAACACCCCCTACTGAACCAAAAATTTTACGTATGTCAACATATTGGACCAAAAATTTAATGTACTGAGTCACCTCTCTCTAGAACCGAGACAGACAATCGTTCATCTTGAAAGGCCCCCGCCCTCATCTTTCCTCAACAGAATCTGAGAAATTAGTTTGAGGAGTTAATGTCACAATTTGTTTTAGGAGATTCTGTACTAGATTGGGTACTCTTTTAAGTTCATAATTCCTTATCCCACTCTACAACCCCCTAGGTACTCCCATGACAGAACAGACCACTTCCCATAACTATCTACCCAAAGACTCCTCAATAAAAAGTGTTGCTCTGACTCTGATGCATTCTTTCATCTACATGAAACCAATAGACCATTACAATTCCTCCTTTTTGAAGGTTGTCTATGTTTAAAATTCTTTTCCAACTATGTCATGCAAAAAAAAAAAAAAATGAAGAAAAAGAAGTAACCATGGTGGCAATTGTTGGGATTGATGTTTTCAGATTGAGATATATAAGTTTTCATCATTTCTAACATTGTGTATCTTCACCTTTTGCTTTCTTCATTGCTCAGTGAACTATCACTTCAGAACTATATTCCCTTATTCAGATTCTGTATTCTAACCTGCGTACATACAAGTGTCATCTCATTATGCTCTTGAACCTATGTTGCAATACTCACTGGGAACAAACATTTTATCCTAATTATGGCAGCAATGTCGAACTCAAGATTGAAGAATTCCTTTTGGGAAATGTTTTAGATGCCATTGTTAGTCAAGTCATGATCTTGCTGAGGGAAAGGAATATACAACTTTTTCACGAGATTCCAGAGGAAATCAAAATATTATCCCTGTATGGTGACCAAATTAGGCTTCAGCTGATCTTGTCAGATATCTTGCTTAGTGTGGTTCATTATGCACCTTCGCCAGATGGCTGGGTAGAAATTAAGATTTCACCTGGTCTGAAGCTGAAACAGGATGGTAATGAATTTATCCGTCTACAAATCAGGTAACATAATCTTCTCTAACTTTTTTAATTAATTATGATCTGAGATACATTTAATGTTCATGTTACATTGGTCGTTTTCTTTTTTGTTATGCTCACCATCTCAGAAGCTATCCTCAAAGTGGATTTATGACCTTCTAATGAGTTACGTTAGCAAACTGGAATAAAGTGGAAGTCAGCATACGAGTCAATTGTAGATTTACAAAAGAAGGTTACATATCCAAAAAAAAAAAAAGTAGGATGGGGTAAAAATAGCACTTTAGAATGTAGGTTACAGATCCAGATTACCCGTCCATTTTCGATATATATTTTCATTAAGCTTATAATACCATCGCTTTCAGATAAAACAAAAGTCAGAATCACAAGTTTATGCAGACTAATCACAAGTTTATGCAGACTAAGTTCATTTTGTTTTTTTAATACTTGTAGAATGACACACCCTGGTCAAGGTCTTCCCTCTGCTCTCATCAAAGATATGTTTGAGGAAGGAAATCAATGGACTACACAAGAAGGCCTAGGGCTAAACCTGTCTCGGAAACTACTTAATCAGATGGATGGTCATGTCCGCTATGCTAGAGAGCATAATAAATGTTACTTCCTCATTGACCTTGAATTGAAATTAAAGAATGGAAGACAAAGGGGGAAGCAAGTAGAATAGCCTAACTTTCTGCTCCAGTACTTCTCTTGCCAATTTATATGGGATCAAGTAGTTCTCTCTTGCTCAAATATCTCTAGATATTGAACCATGTCTAGATTTGCTGGTAATTTGAGTGAACCTCAGTTTTGTTATAGTTCCAGTTGCTTTTCACTCGGTGTATTACCGTCTCAACCACCTAATTGTATATTTCCTAATTTCTAATGTTGGCATGAGTTAGCGTATATCCACCTATATAAATAAGTGTGTTGCCATCTAAATGTTGTTGGAGTTCATTAGTAAACAAGCTCAATCCTAACTTGTGTGTGATGCAATTCTGCTTGCTAGTGCAAGTCAATTTTAATCCTTTGGGCAATCTTCTTCTTTTGTATATGCGCATGAGATAGTGATAATTGAGAGGCTCAGTATATCTCATTCTCATTCAGTGGATAGTCCAGAAACACAAAAGATCTATACTGTCTTGTTTGAAAACTCAAATTTTGTAAGAATTTAATTCAAATAAATTTAATTTTGTCACTTTTTATATTTAAAAAAAGATAACTCATGAAATTTAATTCTTTTAGTATATAATCAAAATAAATAAAAATTTAAATTTAGACAATCAAAATTACATAAATATGTATCTTAATTTCTCAAAATTTCAATATTAATAAAGAAGTAAATAGTTTTAACAAATAAAAGTAATGAAGAAAATAAACTAAAATTTATTTTTTATGGATATAATGTATAGAACCATTGTTATACAAGATTTTAATAAGCAGAAAAATAAAATGAATTTTTTCTAACGAGTCCCATATGATTGCAAAACAGACTTTGCTCAATAAGAAGATACCAATTGAATAAAATCGGAAGACGAAAACAAATATTCTATACAATTTGTAGCTTTGCTCCTTGAAGCAGCCAAATAAGACCAGAAAGTCTGTTTGAGTTGTCATCAAGATCTCAAATCACATAAAAGCAAAAATACGTCAATAACATACCAGCCCTTAAAATGGCAGACCAAAAATAAAGTTTACCATAGCATATCTTAGATACAAATTAACCTCTATTTCCAGAACAATTTGGTAAGACTTGACTCAAAAAACGAGCCCATCTCACCCACTATACAATTCTTGTAAATATCCCCATGTTACACCATCAATGCCCCTTCAATCTTAAAACCACCAAGATACAATTTATCCTTATACACATAATATTTGCGTAAAGCTACCCTTGAAAACAAAAATGAACCTGAATTGAAATCATGCACAAACTGCTAGTCTGTGCACTCTAACAGCAAGAGATCTGACTTCACCTTATTCTTCTCCCCAGTAAAGAAAACCACTGATTAGCACAAATACTAAAATGCTCCTGCTGCTTCTTTAAAAGTTGCCACTAAATGCTATAAAATATGCAAAAGCATCTTCTTTCCTAATCATCTCATCCTAAATTTATACACTTGAATATATACGCAGGGGGTTAGCGCCCACAGCCATCATCAATTTAGGCTGAGGGCCATCTCCTTCCGACATACTGTTAACTTTTCTCTGGTTTCTCGCCAGAGCCATCCTTTGTAGGACTTCCTGGAGAATCTCCAGACTGTGAGCCATCTGGCTGACGGAACTGGATGTTCAAACTGCTAGAGGGCAAATGCTCCAGGTCGATCTGTGCATAAACATAAGTCTAGTCATATCAGCAAAAGTTATAGTGCATCTGGCTAACTAAACCACATTTCAAATGTGTGAATGCATGTGATCATAACAGGATTTGCATAGAGATCATCAATCATTTTCCTTGATTATAACTTCCAAAGAAAGACAAAAAAGGAATTTCAAAATCTCGTAAGTTTCCAAACACTTCCAACCATTGTGTATAATTATGTTACCTGATCGCCTGCTTCCTGCCCCTCTGAATGGAATAGAATGGGGCGGCAGCGCTTATCTTCATTCATTAAGCTTGAATTCTGAAAGTGGGTTACAAGTGCTGCCTTCCCCTGGATTCGAGCATATGCCAAAGAAGCAACTTTTTCACTGTTAAACTTCTCCCACTTCTTACCATTAAATGCCTGCAAAATTCAGATGCATAAATAGATCTACAAAACATACTTGCAAATCAGGGTTCCTATTGCTTAATAACTTAGGCTTCTGGGGGAATAATACAGACTTGACTAGACAAACCATTGCATTGCATTGCAAGACAATGATATATAAACAATCCCGAGAATGAACAACTAAATCCTAAAATAAGTTAAAGGAAAATACATAAAACCTCATAAAATGGAATGATGTGTGCAGGAGACAGCATATTGATAAATGCATAGCCCACATTGCATTTATTCTGCAACAAAAAAAAAAAAGAATGTCTATCAGTTGCAATGAAACGATCAAAAAAATCAAAAGCATTATCTCTTGGACCCAGTGAAATTACCTTAAAATCAATCGGTAAATAGAGAAAGTCATAAGTACCCTTGTGATTTTCGTCAATGGCAGCTAGCAACATCTTTGAGGTGTATCTAGGGGATGACAGCAGAACAGAAATAGATAAGAATGACATTTAACGAAATGAACATTGGATATTTACCAACACAGATTATGAAGAGAGGTCTTACTTGTTTGGGATATTTTTTATCATTAAGGTTGTCCGAGTATCTTCCCCATTGATAATTTTATCCAAGTCAAGCTGAAACTGTTTCTTGTTATCTACTTGATTCCCATTATTCTCAACCCGTCTGCTCCGCCCACGCTCAGTAAAACCCTCCATAGTGGTGGGTGCCAATCCTGGGTATGGGCCACTTCCTAAAAATACAGGATTAAGCCTTGGTGAAGACATCATTCTGTAACTTGAAGATCCATTTTCAGACATGTTTCTTGGAATAGCAATGCCAGCATTCATGGATGCACGGCCACCCATATTCATCATGAAGTTTCCATCATTGTGGCCTAAACCCATGCCTCCAAATGCAACGGAACTCATGAATGAAGCTTCTGGTGACTCCGGAAAAAACCCAAAATGCCTCTCCAAAGGAACTCCAGATGGAGCAGAACCAACATGGTGATGGGTCTGGGATGAGCCAAGTAAAGAACCATGCCGACCCATGTAGGAAAAGCCATGGCCCTTCCCATTTGATGAAAATGGATGACTAATGGATTGTGTTGTCCATGCAGAAGAAGAAGTGTGCTCTGGGTATGGATTTGGACTGCCCCAAAGAAACTGTGGCCCTGATAATGTTTCCACAACAGATCCATTTGATGTTGAAGGACCGCCAAAAGACGACACATTTCCATGATATTGGTTCAACTTTGACTCAGGTAATGAATGTGACTGATCGAATGCAGCTCCATGGGCCGAATTCATGTTAGTAATGTTTGTAAATGAATGGTCCACAAAACTACCCCTTCCTTGGTCTTTGCCAATAGGTGCAACCTTCACAGAGTTTGACCCCTGAGGGTGAAGAAGTGAAGCCAATCCAGGCAAATGGTTGCCAGTTGTTGGGCTCAAAGTCCTGAAAACAGGTGATTTGCTGATACTTTGCAGTGGACTATGATCAATGGGACTGTTGAACTGTGCCCAGCTACCTGTCATGAATGTTGAATTCACTTTAGTAGAAATTCCAGCAAATTTTAAGACTGTAACTCACAAATGACTTGAAACATCTTAGGCATACCTGGGGGAGAGTTTGTTACTGGTGAACCCACTGGGGGCCGGAAACTCCGAGATTCATCTTGTTCAAGCTCTTGATTAAGTTGCAACATCAAGCTGAAAGGTAGAATGCATAAAGCCGATAATTTCATTACAGACACTTCAACAATAATAATGCGAGAAATTAAAAAAAAAAAAAAGAAAACTAATTTTGGAATTGAAACAGCAATCTAGGTTCCTACCCGAGAGAGTACATGAGAGAGGGAGAGAGAGAGAGAGCTCATAAAAGAACAATAGCTTAATATAATAACAATACATGACCTCCCAAAAATAAAAGAATAAACAAAATAGTAAAGCATGAAAATGATAAATGATAAAATTAACTCATATAAGGAGGCATTTGCAAGATGGGGAAAGACAAAGAAACTAAGGAGAATACTATTCGACCTATGTTGTCCCTTAGATGCAAAGTATATCAAAATGTTTGCATAATGTAGTTTATAATCCAAAAATAATTATATCAGACCAAGCAGAAACAGAGTGAGATTGTTGATTGTTACAGATCCCACTAGGCAAAGTACAATAAGGAGATACTTACTTTCGCCGTGCCCCACCAGGACGGCTAGGTTCAAGCTTTATGCGTTTACCAGCTATGTCACTCCTATTTAATGACTTGAGTGCTGCTTCTGCGGCTCTCACGTCATAAAACTCAATAAACTTATGGTGCCTCTTGTGTGGTGTTTCCCTTATCTACTATTGTACAACGAATACAATTTGAACAAAGGTTAACCAAAAATTGCACAAAAAAAATGCATGGGAAAAAGTAAAAATGAGCAAGCAATGAAGAAAATTATCACCTCTTTGACCTCTCCATAAGCCCCAAATATTTGTCGGAGGTCTTCATTTGAAACTGATGGATCAAGATTGAAAACAACCAGAGTTCCTTGATTAATATCCTTGTCTGATGGATTGTCCTGGTGTGGATTTAGAAAAAAAAGATTGCAAAAACATGATAGGATTAAACTAATGGTATTAACAGTTGAAAAGGTAAATATCACTAGTTAAAAAAGCTGATGCAAACCTTTGGAATTGAGAAGTGAATATCAAGTTTCCTCCGCCGTAGTGGCTTGTTTTGCAATGCACGCATAGCAGTTCGAGCCGCGCGAATATCATAATATGATATCATCACAAAACCCCTGTGTTTACATGCAGTGTAAAGGGTTCTAATGTCGCCATATTGCTACAAAAAAAACAGACAACAGAATAAAATCACTATATTCAGATAAAAGCATGAAGATGCTGAAAATATTTTGATTACTGTTTCAAGCAGGTTGAGTGATCAACGGCTTGTACATTCAAAATGGATATATTATTGTTTAAAAAATTTACAAACTAGCAGCTCATGAACTAGTTATGGTGAACACCCTGTACCACCCTTACCTTCAGTAGACAGTTGTTTGCTCGTAAAATTTGTGAACTTCCTAATAAGAAAGTATTCAGAATCATCTAATTACATAATGAATACTGCTACAGCATTGGCACAGATCACATATTTGTTATCGGGTTTAAAAATCACTGTATCATATATGGCATTTTTCGGCAACATATATACAAGTGCAGGTAAAAATGGCCACTATTTTCGGGGAATATCCAAACATGCTAATAAAGATTAAATACTCAAAGTTGTTGATGCCAGTTGCAAATATGACATATCCTAACTCAAATAGAGCCAATTTTTCATTTCTGAGTGGATTGGCACTGTATACAAGTTTCAAATATATGTACCACATAAAGTTTCACTCCAAACAAACTAGATGTATTGAAGTCAAACCTTTTATATCCATATAATTGAAGACAAAAAGGCAACAGTCTGATGTAGATGTCAATCAACTAAAATAGGTGCATAACCAAATTTAGATTCTATAAATTGAATTACCTCAAAGAGAGTCCTTAATTCTATGTCTTCAACGTTGCTATTAATATTTCGAACAAATAGTGTTCTTGAAGGATGTTCGCCATATGGATGTTCTCCAGCAACAGTTCCCACACCATTTGGAAGACCGTAATGAGGCACCCCATTCCCAACAACACCATCAGATATAATTACCTTTGAGATGCCCATGCTCAGGCTCTCCTGTGGATCACTCTCTAGTTCCATACCTCCTCCACTACCAAAAAGATCATAATCTTCCAAGTCCTCCAATGAACCAGGCAATCTACTTAGATCAAAATCGTCCATTATGCCAGCTAAAAGTTCATCCTCATCATCAGGAAGCAAACTTCCAATTGCATGGGTCTCAACATCCTCAAGTAAATCACTACCTTCCACATCCACATCTTGCTGAAGTTTATCACTCGATGAGGTATCATCAATAGATTGATGACCACATTCAGTATCATTTAAATTCACTGCAAGTTGCAGAAAAAGGATAAGAATTTAAAAAATATTATACGTATTAAATATTTAAAGGACAACTATCACATACACTTTTCATGTGGTAAAACAGGTAATGAGCTAGAAAAAAGTGTAGCATCACTTGGAGCATGGTATATATCTGATCCTGATAAAATTCCCAATGCAACACTTCCCACTTCCTTCGATATACTCACTGGAGGATTCTTTGCAGAAGCTAACAAGAAAACTTATTAAAATTAGAAAGATACACTCAAATTACATGGAGAAAAACGTGACATTTGGTGTCCAATAAATTACCTGGAGAGAAACTATTTGAAGATTGCTTCATTGCATCACCTTTCTGCAGTGAGACAAAACATCCACCAAAACTCCGTAATTATGATGAGAAAAATTAAATCCAAAGGACAAAGAAAGGAAATTACAAAATTGCATGGAAGGGGAAGCTTCATGGACCAAAAAACTGTGTATACGTAACATTTAAAAAAAAAAAAAATCAATTGTCAGATGAGAATCTTATGGCCATCGGAGTGAGACAATGATCTCAATGTTTAGGCCCCAAATCACAAGCCATATGTGAAAAGAACTACTACGACAAAATAATAAAGAATTTATCATATTCATGACAAATGATGAATCCTCATAACGAAAATCACTTGGACTGCAATTGGAAACATTGTATAAAAAATATATATTTTGTGATTATGAGAAAAAGATAAATAAAATTTCTCGAGACTGCAAAAGGCCACCACAAGATAACTTTTCCAATGCAAAAAAGTCTAAAAGGCAAAAGCATCAAATTGAAACATTGAAATATTTGTATTCTACGAGAAAGTTAACAGTTGTGGACAAACATTAACTAGAGCATGTGATGTAACTGCAAACCACTTGAACTCACGGCATACAAGATACAAATATATGTCAACATAGATTAAAAAATAGGTGAATATAAATTTGTTGAGACTGCAGAAACCCATGATCAAAGGCTCATTCCAATGTAAACATTCTATAAAGCAAAAGCATCAAATTGAAACATTGCTATTCCAAGATAAAGTGAATTAAGAGCAAACAAAATCCAAATATATTTCAGCAAAACCAATAAAATTACAGAACGGCACAAGCCCAACAACGCAAGGAACGGTAATCTTTGAAAATAGAAAGAGCAAAGAAACCACTTATTACCAAAAAAGAGGTGGGTAGGTAGGAAAGGAAAGAGAGAGAGAGTTAGGAACCTCTGAAGTTCGAATTACTATTTAGCATAGAAAAAGGAATAAAAAAAAAAAAAAACAATTCCAAATTCACCTAAGAAAGATCAAATCACAATTCAAATTCAACAAAATCAATAAACCCAACCCAGCAAGTATCAACACCCTGATACAAAGAATTCAACTTGGAAAAAAAAGAAGAAAAAAATCCACATACCAATTTAATAGAACTCGCATAATACTACATAATAGTCACAAATTCACATAAACAAGCAAAGAAATTAAAGAAATGAAACAAACTTTTAGAAAAAGAGGTTACCTGAATGAGGTTAAAAAAACAAACAAAGATTAACTGAACAAGAACAACCAATTTAGCTTTTTACGATCACACACTCATGAAGAATAAGAAGAAGAGAGAAGAGACGTAAAGAGAGAGAACTTGTTGCGTGCACTTCCTTATTACTACTCTGACTAACAAGCTTTCTCTCTCTAAAGAGGGTAGAGAGAAGATGATGATGATTGGACGAGAGGAGTAAAAAGAACAGAGAATGATTGAGAGAGAAAGAGAGAGATAATAGTTGTGAAAGTGGGGGTGATTTAACTGTATTTAAATCTCTTTTGGCGTCCGCTATGGTGGACTTAAGAAATAAATATTTTTTTTAAAATTAAATTATAAAATACATAATAATAAAAAATTCATTTTTTTATAAATCTTGTCTTAAGTTGACCTTGGAATTTTGTATAATTACTATATTACCATAATTGGGTTTGGTGCGGCCCCCATGGTTTATTTTGGTAGGATATACTCTAATGTCTTTAAATAGTAATTTAGTTGCCATGTGGTAAAATAAAAATGGGTCAAAGTTAGTAACTTTATTCATAATAATAATAATAATTTAGTTATTATAATTTTATAATGATATTTTTGTTATTGTTTTTATTTTTGTGGTTGAATAAAATAGGATAATGATGGATAATGATTTGCCACATCAGCTTTGATGATGTGTGAGAATTTTCAGTCCTAGCTAACCATGTGTATGATGTCCTAATGGGCTTCCTCATTTTTTGCAATTACCATGTTTGATTGCATTTTATTTTGAGGGATTAACTTAAATTTAATATTAATTAAAGAAAAAAATATATATTTTCTCCATAAATAGTATGTGATTGCATTTAATTGATTGTTGATCATAATTTTTTTTAAATCATGTGATCATTATCATACTTCTGATATTATTATCATTGAATTTTAAATTAAAATATAATAAATTAATGTATAATTTTATACATAAATAATTAAATAAATATTTAATTTAACACAAATTAATTACTTTCATATTATATTGAAGCCTACGATCCCTCAAAAATATCATATAATAAAATTGTTCTTCTTTTTTTTTGGCTTTTAGCTAATATTGATACTTGTGTTGGATCTCGAAATTTATATAGATTTTGTATGTATAAATTTTAATACTTGCCAATTTAGACCATAAGCCTACACTTGTATAACAATCACATAATTAGTGTAATTAGTTTTTTATTTTACTAATATATAGTTTAAATTAGAAATAATTAATTTTATCTAAAATGAATTGTAATATTTGTCTATTTATATAAATATAAAAAATTTAATAATTTTAAGTAACTGTTGAGATATTTATAATTCAATTTGATCGATTCATGATGTATAATTTTAACTAAAATAATTATATTGATTTATAAATTATTTAAATCATATTCAAACCAAGTAAAATTAAAAATAATCCAAACAAATATTCTTAATTTTCAATTTGAATAATTGGTATAGTTGGTTTAAATTATAAAAAAAAATATTAAAAATAAATAAAAAATAAGTTTATATAAAGTAAAATATTTTTATAACATAAAATTATATTTCAAATATATTTATAAAAAATTAAAATAGAAGTAATTATATTTTAAATAGATTAAAATTTTATATTATGTAATAAAAATCAACTTAAAAAAAATAAAAAAGACTCAAAATTTAATTTAAACAAAAAAAATCTCTATAAAAATAAAATTTATATACATATAAATCAAAATATATAATTTTAGTATATTCCGACTCGATTTGTTTTTAATTGATTTTTCATATATTCAAATTAAAATTAAATAAAAAAATTTGATTTAACTATTTTTAAATATAATATGAATCATATTAATAATAAAATTATTTTTATTTAAATTAAATTAAATTAATTCAATTTTATCGATTGATTAATTTATGTGCAGTCTTAAGTAACTGTACTCATGTATAAATTTGTATATCACATAAATAATAATGATTGTTAAAAAATATACATAATGAAATTGTTGGAAGGATTATGTTTAATAATTATTTATTAAAAAATGTTGAATAATATCAAAATAAACTTTTGAAATAATATTAATATATGAAATAATTATACAGATAAAAAATCATTATTGTTAAAATCAGAAACCATATCAAGGATCGATCCGATCAGTTTTCAAAAAATCATCCTCAAAAAATAAGTTAAAAAATTTATAAATCGATCGGTTAACCGATGAACCAGATTAATTTTTTCACTTCGAGCAGATCATATTTTTTTAATCAAAAATAATAAATATCAAATTATATTTATTTTCATCATATATATAATAAATGTCAAATTATATATATATCGATTTTTTTAAATTTTATCGGTTTAATTACAGTCGAACTTGTAATTCTCTATTTTTATCTATTTTTTAATCGATCTAATTTTGAAAATAATATAAAAAATAATAATAGTTTAAGTTAAGCTAATAAATTAATAATATCATATGTAGTTATGTACTACACGTTGCCAGCTTAGCTTATAAGAAAGAAGAGGAATAAAAACATGTGAGTTAATGGTTTATATATATTAAATTTATCAAAATATTGCTCAAACCTATAATGTTTTAACATATCAAACTTAATTAATTGCGTCGATAAGATTCATGCATAAATCCAATCATTGACTTTTTTATTTTAATTACATATAAGCATGCAGATAAATATTCATAAGATTATGAACCAAAGTAACTCACGTTTATGTCGATATTAGAAGGCTCATAGCATGAAATTTTTTTTTTTTATTTATGGTATGGCTTCAAAATCCATTCTCTAATTAATTAGATAAGAAGCAAATTTACTTAATGGTATGTTTTGGATCATATGGATTTAAGGTTTGTATTTAAATTTAAATAAATATTTTATTTGAATTATTAGAATTAAATAAATTTAAATTTAATACCAAATACTTAATAAAATTTTGCTTATAAAAAATTAAATATTTTAAATTTTAAATTTTACTTAATTATTTTAAATACAATAATTATATTAAACAAATGAAATATAAAACATTATCTTTTTTTTTATTTATAGTCATTAATATTTAATAAAATTTATGATTCTTTGTAGTAATCAAACAATTAAAATATATAAATACATTTAATTTGAAATAAAAAGAAACAGTAATATTTAGAGAAAAATATGATAAAAATAAATTGAAATTTAGTTAATAAATTTCATTTTATCAAATATTCAAAATTACAAAACAACTTTATCTTTTTTATTTTAAAAAATATATAAATAAAATTTTCAAAAATTATGTATATAATAATTATTTTGTTATATGATTTTGAATTATTATTTTTTTTTTAAATTTAATTTCAAACTTATATTTATATTTAAATAGTTATCTAAAAAATAAATTTCAAATCTAAAATTTTAAATTTCTTATATTTCCCAAAAAAATGGATTTATAAATTTACAAATTTCAAATCATAGGTTTGAAATCTAAATTTTAAATTCAAATTTATATGTCTAAACGCAACGTAATTATATTTCAATTAAAAAAATTACTTATGCTAAAATAATGAAATAAAATTTTGTTTGAACATATTGATATAATAATAGTTATAAATTGATTTGTGTAATAGAATCAGTTCAATTTTCTTGCAATGATCTAAAAATAAATTAAATTAAATTAAATTAAATTTTATCAAGAATTTGAATATCTAATTATTCATATTTTAGTTTAAATTTATTGGATTGAATCAAACAATTTAAATTATTGATTCAAATAAAATCGGACCAATCGAGTTTTTTAAATAAAATAATATTATTTTGATGAAATTTTTCTCCAATCAATCTGATCTGACTTTATCAAATTAGATCAGCTTGAATAAAATTTCACTAAATATATATTTTTTGCTTTAAAAAATTAGATCGTATTGGAGAAAAAATTCGAGCTAATCCGACTTTTGTGCTGCACTATATAAGATCACTTAATTATCTTTTTTTATTTTTATTTTTAAGGAATAGCTAAATAAATTTTTTACTTAAACAACATTTAAGAACAGTTTAACTGTTGAAGTACCTAAAAGAACATTTAATGAAAATGAGAGTAATAAAATTATTGATTTCGACAAAATCATCTCTTGAAAAAGAGGACTATTGCTGGAAAGAACTTCAAAAATTCCAATTTTTCCAAATCAATAGTTAGGAACCACATGAATAAATAATATGACTTCAATCATTAATTTCAATTCAATGTATAATAAAAAATAAACAATATTTTATACAAATTTCTTAAGAGGTAAATTAAATTTTTTTTATTGGTAAAATTTCAATTATATCAAACTTTATAATTTAAATTGATTTGAGAATCCCTTTGACAGACTAATATATATATATATATATATATATATATCTAATCATTTAAATAATAACCTAAAACAATTCATAATATGACAAAAAAAAAAACTTTTGGAAAAATATAAACCATATTTTGAATATTTTATATTACTAATTTTTATGATAAAATTACTTAATTAAGGGAAAAATATAAATAAATAAATTTACATTTTTTATTATAAATCAAAACATACATTAAAAAAAAATTATTTTCATTTTGAAACCATACTCGAATTACCAACAATGATTTAATTAAGCTGTGAATTTAAACCTATGAAAATTCAATTAATTGTTTTGATTCTATTATGGTTCATGATTACTCCAAATTAAATATGTACATAAATAAAATTAGTTTAATCCATAAAAAGAAAATTTAAATGATATGTGATATAAAATATTAATTTAATATGTTAGGCATAAGATCTATTGTGGAATTCACTTGGTGACAAAGATTAAAATACCCCAAAGCATGTTTTGATATTTATACTTTTGCAAAAATGTTTGTGACAATCTAAATTTTTAAAATAGTTTATTTAACCCCTAAACTTTTTAATTTTTATATATTTAACACAAAAAATCATAATCAATAAATTGCATGAAATTATTCGCATTATAGCGAGTTAAGGCATTGAGACTTTCAATTGAAAATAAATATTATTGAAACGAAAAAAATAAAACGTAACGTTGATGACTATTAAATTTGATTATTAAAATATTTATATAAATTTTTATTACTATTAAAATATTGAATGTATATAAAATTAAAAAGTGTATGAATTAAATAAGTTTAATTTAAAAGTTTAAAATGCTATTTTTTTTTTAATAAGATTCATGTGTTAAATTATCCATTCAAGCTATTAAAAATAATTGGTGTGTTATGAGTGCAGTAATTATTAATCCTAATAATAATTGGATTTAAGAACAATAAACTTATTGATGATCATGATTTTATATATGTATTATATATATAAAAAAGAAAGAGAATAATGACGTGAGGGATGAAGAAAGCGTCTCATTTTTGTTTTTACGGAACAAACAGCCATCATAAGAGGTGGTGTTAAGAACTAAACGGTAACCTTACCCACTTACGTGACATCATTGAATTGGACGATGGAGTGGCTATATGGACACGATATTCCTTCCATTTCCCCATTCATTTATTTTTTGTGAATTGTTAGTTTAAACCAACAACAAAAATTTGTTTATACCAAACAGAAAAATAAATAAATAGATTCCATTGATGTGCAGCTACTTTCAATAAACATAAAAAATTCAACGGTTAAACATGTGAATAATTTTATATTAATTAATAATAAAATATATATACGACATATAATAAAAAGAATAATTTAATTTAAATAGTTTATATTATAAAATTTAATTTATTATAAGACTAATAATTAATATCAATATTAATATATTTTAATTTTATATTGACTTGACTTTAAAATTTAAAATTTTAACAGAAACCTTTTCGTTAAAAAATATTTTATAAAAAATATATAACTTGATAATGTTATATTCACGCATTTAAGTAAATAGTATAACTGATAGTAATTAATACATATATGGTTTGAGAAATAAATTTATATTTGATTCTTTCATTTCAAAACTCAAATAAAAAAAAAATATTATAATTTATATCATAACTATTTTAAGAAAAAGGATTAATCATAAGCCAAGCCAATAAAACTTCACTTCCAAAATCCAATTACTTGCAATACATAGAAGTGATGTAGGATGATTTCTTTGAAGCCAAAAATTGATGTTGCTGCAATTTTCAAATTGAGAAGGCAAAAAATTGTGATTTTTTTTCAATAAATCTTTACTTAAAAGGTTTTGTTTTCAGAAAACTTTTGACTTACAAAATTTATCATGGTTTGTCTCTTAGTTCAAATTCAGATGAATATTTTGGCTGCCCTTTGCCTTTAAGCTATGACCCATTAGAGGAGGAAGTGAAAATCAACAATTCATTTGGGCACTCCCTAATTCCCTTGTAATTGTCCACACATGCTAAGTGAATGTGAGGACAATAAGAGGGAGGCCCTACTTGTCTCGCCAGTCAGGCGACTCATGCCCCCCTATGTCCCTTATGAGATTTTTTATTTTTTATTATTTTTTTAATGCATATCCCCATGTACACACAAAAGTAAGTTGATAATATATGGGTGAACTTCATTAAGAGATTTAAAAAATATATTTTATTTTTCATAATATAATTTAAAAATTAAACTTTAATCAATAAGCTGAGAATCGAAAAATAAATTCATTAACTAATTAACTACTCGTATAATTAAAAAAAATATTATTTTTACAAGCATGTATGCATATTTTAAATTTTTTATTTATTTTTTGAAAAATATACAGTAATTAATTTTAAAATTTGATATGTAGTTAATATTTAGATCTCAATTTAAAAATTTAAAATTTGTTAATAACTTGCATAATATTTTTAAGTTATTGTATGTTTAGCTAGAGTAGAATAATGAGTTTTGAAATTATAAATTAAAATTTTTAATAAGTTTGAAATAATATTTTATTCTAAATAAGTAATTTTGCATAAAATTCTAATTTGATAATTAATTTGCTAAATATCTCATAAAATAATTAAAAAATGTTTTAGAAGGAAAGAGAAAAAATATATAATATAAATTTTTTGTTTCTATTGCAAGACATATACTAATTAATTAGTCATAAACTACAAAATTAACCATAATAAAATCGAAAAAGAGTTGTTATCTAATGTAAAGACATAGCTAAAAGGCTAATTAACAGCAATTAATTTATGGGGTAATTAAATAAAAACAAAAGAAGAACACACAACACGGTGTCGTACGTGGGTCTCTTTCGGTTGAAAGGCCGAAAAGGTGCTTTCAACATCAGTTATAATGTAGGTGGCGTCATAAGCGTGTGAAAGGTATTCGTTGTTACTTGTTAGTGCTTCTTTCTTTGCCAATTGCTACCTTTGCTTATTCTCATCATTACTACCCTTCACTATACTCTTTTTTCTATTACTCTTATTATTATTATTATTATTATTATTATTATTATATAGTTGCTCCAACGTTGTTAAACATGATTGCCATATTGTTATTATTCTAATTTTCATTTAAAAAAATATTATTTTCATTTTGTTAAAACTTATATTTCAATTCGATATTTTTTAACTTTAACACTAATTCTAATTTACAAAAAAAATTGAGTTTAAAAATTATTTTATTATATTTTAAATAACTTTTTCAAAAATTAAATTTATATGAAATCACATCAATAAAATTAAGTTTATATGAAAATATCTCATCAATTTTTTTTTTCACGTATTATATTTTTATAAACTATAATGAAAAATTTATACAAACTAATATTTTTTTTCAAATGATTCTTATAATTTTATTTAATATTTAAAATTCTCAAAAAAAAAAAAATTAATAAAAAATAATAATTTATGTATATTAAAATATTTTAAAATAAATATAAATTAAATAAAACTATATATCTTTAAAATTCACATAAAACTTGAGTATAATACTATTAAAATAAAGACTTATCATTTTTTGACATATATAGAAATATATTATTTATTATCAAAATTTGAGTTGTCCTATAGTTAATTATTTTAATTTATATGAAATAAATTATCCAAAAATAGTAATGGAAAAGAAATATAAAGTGTTGAAGATGGGTAGCTTATACATGATTAATTTTTATGATTCTGATATAGCAATGACGTTGTAGACATTAAGCATATCAAGTTGAAATTATAGATTAACTGATCAAGTAAAAAAACAAAAATAACCCCCACATAGGAACAAAAATTATAAACTTTTTACTATAACTAAGAGTAAAATATATTTTACTAGTTTGATTAATAAATTTGCCACAATTTCTCAAAAAAAAAAAAAAAAAGCAATAACAAAAATCAAGGGCCAAACTTTGTTTATGTAATAGACCCGAAAGTAGTTCAGGAGTGAGTTGGACTTCTGATAAACAGCCCAAGTTAAGCCCAATCACATCGCATTCAGCTAATGGTAACTAAAAGTAAAACCAATGAATTGTTAACCCATTTCTTTTCTTGCTAAACTCACTTCATTATAATAATTTTTTTACTAATATTTTATCAGCATAGACAAATATAAT
This sequence comes from Aleurites moluccanus, assembly GCA_948193065.1. Taxonomy (NCBI): domain Eukaryota; kingdom Viridiplantae; phylum Streptophyta; class Magnoliopsida; order Malpighiales; family Euphorbiaceae; genus Aleurites; species Aleurites moluccanus. The sequence goes on along the minus strand of CANXYC010240848.1, from coordinate 30,449 downwards.
GATTTATAGAGTTAGATAAATTTTTTTATTTTGAATTTGTGTCATGTAATAGTAATATTCACTCTAAATTTCATTTGATTATGTATATTATATAATTTTTTATTTTTTATTTATATTTAATTTATAATTATTTTTTATATAAAATATAAATTATATTATATGAAATTTTTAAAAAAAATACATAAATATATTTATATTTATAAAAATAAAAAATATATAAATAAATATTTTTATTTTTAAACTAATTAAATTTTATAAAATTCTTTCCAAATTTAACCCGATTTCTAAATGATTTATTTTTAATAAACATGAAAAAAAAAAACAAAAAGATTACACTACACAATTTTTATTATATAAAATTCCACAATATGTTAAATTGAGTTTATTATCCAAGTATAATGATTCTATTAAAAATAATCATTTTTTTTTTAATATTAAAAAAGGAAATTTCAATGTAAATTTATCATTTAAATTATATATGTTTTATCATGTGCAAAATTAAATGTTAATAATATCAAATACAATAAAGAGTAAATTCAATCATAATTAAATCAACATATATTGTTTATTTATTTATTTATTTTTTTGAAATGCAATATACATAGTTAATTTTTGATAAAAATACTAAATTGATATTTTGCTAAATTAAGAAAAAATTGATTTTCAAAAAATAATATGAAAATCCTTAAATAATTTTTCTAATTAGGTGAACCGCAGATAATAAATATCAAGAGAACTCTTTGATATATTTTTTTGAATAAAATAAAAAAAAAAAAGCTGTACCCGCTTTAAGTACAAGTACCTCGTGCTTCAAAAGCTTGTGCACTTAATTGTTTCCTTTATAATCTCAAATTTGAGCCTGTTTCTCCTGAAAAAAAAAAAAAAAAGCTCAACGATGATGCAGGCTGCTACTTCCATACTTCCGGCTTCTCACCATTCACTTCTCTTCCCATTTCGGACCCGAATTTCTCCTACACTCTTAGCTTCTTCTTCGCTTTCGCAATCACAGTTTCCCTTCAAACCTCTTAATAATTATATACATGCCCTCTCTCGTGTCTACAGCACTGGTACTCCTGTTCATTTCTTTCTCTAACAGTCTAACTTGTTCTAACCTCTCATAGTCGTTTTTGTGATTAATTTGTGTAATTGGGCTCTACATGTCTTTTCAGCTACTAAAGAGATTGTTGAAACTGCTAAGAGTGAATCAGGATTCGTTGAAGTTGGATATTTATCCAGTGTTCATGGGCTTCAAGGAGAAATTTGTGTCAAACCCATCACTGATTTTCCTGAACTACGATTTTCTATGGTAATAAACAAGTTCAATAACTTTTAAATTTGGGATTTTTTTTTGGGTTTTTTTGTATCAATATTAATTTGATTTTTTTTAGCCTGGAAGAAGATGGTTAAAACAACCAATTTATGGCAAAGAAATGATTCAAGAAGTTGAGTTGGTTGAGGGAAGAGGACACCCTGGACAGAAAAGTTGGATACTTAGGTTTGGGGGAATTGACACTGTGGAGCAGGTGAGCTGATTAGCCGAGGAGGATGAATCTATGTGCTTTTATTTATTTATTTTTCCTTTTTAAAGATTATCTATAATAAAGGTACATAATGTTATTGTGGGATACAAAATTTATGTTTAATCACTTGGTTTATATTTTTTAACATTGTTTTATCCTTCTATAAATACATTGGAACGGGTATAAAAAATTGTAAGGCTGTGACTGGTAACTATAAGCTATATGGTTATATATAATGTGGGGGGAATTTGATAAAACAAGAGCTTCTTTATGGAGAAACGACTCCTAGTAATGTTCTAATGTGTTTTGATGCTTTCTCAAAGAAAAAATCTTAGGGGGTGTTTGGTTAAGGGTACTATACCATGCAGAATGTTCGGAGTCTGAAATAAGTATATGGTAAAATCTAACATCTATGAAAATAGTTGCTGTATTCTGGTAAATCTTAGTAGAATGATGATGTGTATCTTTCCATGTTTATCAAAAGTCTTGGAAGGATGAAGTTTTTCACTTGATTCAAACCATTCATAGCTTTCCCATGGTAATTTTTCCTTCAATTTTGCACCATTGTCATAGGAATGTGAAACTTTTTGGTAGTTTTTTGGAGAAAATCACCTTCAGAAATATAATATGAATTTTCCTGTATTACCATGGTTTCACGTATGTTTATGAAAGTGAATTATGATTTGTTCAGGCTAGGCAACTTGTTGGGTCGACTTTTCTTGTGAGAGAGGATGACAGGCCAGAGTTGGAAGAAGGAGAATTTTACACTCGCGATCTTGTTGGCATGAGAGTAATTCTTAAGGTTTGTACATCTTAAGGCACTATATGTTGTATTCTGCTTAGAGAATTTCCTTTAGTTTGACACTATTAAACTTTGTAAAACTGCCTTATATTCCTGTTTTATGTTTGCACAGCCCTTTTGATTCATAATTCACATAAAAAACCATGTAGCATTTAAAGACCATTTTCTTCTTGTGTTATCCTTCTCCTGTAAATTGTTTGTCCTGGTTGCCATTTTTCTGTACAGCTTTTAATATATGTTGTTTACTTGCAGCTTACATTTAACTTCAATTCTTCTCAAATAAACTTCTTTTCTTCTTGAATAAAGTATGGCCACTGCTTAAATATTGTAGTCATTTTTCTTGGTTTATATTAATTTATTTTTTGTCCTGACTTCTATTATAATTTTCCTTTCCAGGAAACTGGTGAATGTGTGGGAACTGTTGTTAATATTTTTGACAGTGGGGCAAGTGATCTTTTACAGGTCATGCTCTACCAATCTGTAGATATGCCTGAGGGAGCTGAGAGGTCAATGCCAACAGAAAAAGCTTTATCTGGTCCACTTGTGTGGATTCCATTTGTTGAAGCAATTGTTCCAGATGTTGATATGACTAAAAGAGAAATGTGGATCACGCCTCCAAAAGGACTTCTTGAGTTAAACATACGCTCGGATGAGAGGTCAAAGAAAGAAAGACGCCAGCTTGTGAGGCACACTCCTTTATGAGAACTTGATTTATTAGTTAAAGAATAAAGCTTAATGACTCACTATAGGCTGTTCTAAATTTTTTTTATGAATGTATGCTTTTATTTCAATGATATATTTGACAATTCCCATTTTTCATTTTTTCTTAATTGTGAAGAAGGGTGATAGGTTGTCGAAAACCAATAATATTTTGTGTTTCTTGTCAGATAGTTGATGCTTTCGGATATATTCTTTTGTTTATTCGTTTATTTGACTTCATTGATTTGCCACTATTAGTGACCTTATTGGATCTTTCTTCCTTTCTGCATCTTCATATATAAGATGGTTACTTCTTCCCAGATTTCAGACTTTAGGTTTGTTTTTCACCTGGCAGAAAAAATAAACTCATCTCTTGTTGTAAATTTTGCCTTCTCCTACATATTTGCTTTTTGTTATTAACACATTCATAAATGCTATCATTTTGACTTCTATTTATATTTTGTGTATTTCAACATGGGATTAGAGGTGGAAAATGCATATAAGGGGGCACTAGTTTCCAATAACTTGTAATAGGTGTTTAATCAACACGTATCAGTTTGATACTTGAGTGGTGTGGAATTTTTTGGATGTTACACTGTTCTTATTTTTATTTACATAAAAAATATTAATTACTTTTAAAATTTTTATTACCTACTATTCTATTATTATATTAAATTCTAAAAATATTTTTATATAATTTGTTAAGAAATTTTATTGTATTCAAATTTATTTCAAACTATTCTCTTAAATTATTTATAATATAATATTAATTTAATTATTTTTTGTTCAAATTTAATTCGACTCCAATTAAACCTATAACTCAACTTTTTTACTTTTATCGATTGTGAAAGTCGAATTGAATTTGAAAATATTGGTATTCAACGCCTTTTTGTTTGTTGCCTTTATTCACAGATTCTCCCTTCCTAAAATATAGTTGAAGCTGTGCATCTTAGTGGGGCAGACTCCATTTTCTTTAAAGCAAATGTTTAAGCATCCCCATTGTCAATATGAAGCTAAAGTTATCCATCGTTTGATATGCAGGAATGGAAAGAAAGAAAAAAGTTTCAAAGACGCCTTATAGCAGCAAAAAAGAAACTGTGTGAAATGGAGCAAAAACATGTGTTTGATGGATTAAGATATGGGGAAAAGTCCCAAAGGAGCTTACTGGCAGATGAGATTGTTGGTGTAAATTCTAAATTGCTTCAACAGGCACTTGTAAATATAGAGATACCTTCCAAGAGGTGATTTTTTTTTATATTAACTAAATATATTAAAGCTTTTCTTGAGATTTTGATTCCTAAAGGAATTGGAAAATATGTGAATGCAATTATTTGATCTTTTCATCTGAAGCAGTTTTGGAAACTGTTGGATCTAACTTGTTTTCATGTGCTTGGTTAATGAATATTTTACTCATATAAGCTTTTTAGAAGTGTGAGCTTAAGATACAAATTTCTAGTTTTGTTGCCTTTCTGTTTATGTCTATTTATGCTGTTATTCTATCAATCTAGTATTGTATTTATCTGAGAACAATGACAGGCTAGTTCATTAAGCATAAACTGCTCTTCTTGATCTGATGTGACCTGTGGTTTTGATCTGCATGAATCAGATGGAGTGTTACTGAGTTAATCAGTGCCACAAGAACCAAGTTAATAAGAAGTTCTCTGAAATTATCAAAGGAATGCATCACTCCTTGGGTAAAAGAAGAAAATTTGACTGCAAATTTCAATCTGCAAGAAAAAGGACTCCGTCTTTTGTCTGAAGGCAAAGTGGGTATTGTTTTAGTGGTGAATGACACTGAGAAGAAGGAAACAGGTGCTGCCCCTGATCTTCTTGGCTATAAATGCACAGAGGATTCTTTTTCCTTGCTTCAGAAGTCACTTTCAGATGATCAGACACTTTTAAAGGTGTTAATTATTCTTAAATTCTCATTTATAAAGCTCTTCTGATTTATCTGGAATGATGAGAGGCAATTTGTTTTCATTATTTTATTTGCAACCTTAGCAGTGCATTTTCTTCCCCCTTCCTTCTTAAGTTGGGACAGTTGAGCACAAAATCTTGCTTTAAAGATCATCAAACACAAATCTAGAGTGCATTGCTCGCGATTTATCAAATTTGGTTTTATAGTGGGTTAAATATTTTTAATTAGGACGTGTTTTGATAAGTTCACTGCAGTTCTAAAATCTTGAGATAAAATTCTCTCATTATGGATTGTCTGATATGGACTTCAGGTAGGTTAGACAGATCAATCTTTATTACTTTTGTGAAGTTTTTTTAAAAAAAAAAAGAGAAAGAAATGAATGAGAGTAAGATGAAAAGTGGATTAATTATTTAGGAAACCTTTTGAGGGAGGAAGAAACTAGTACTTCACTAAATATAGTAATAAATACAAATTATTGGTTGCTTGCTTTATGTATAAAAACATTGCAAATAGAAAAATAAGTAATTGAATTGCAATAATTTATTATCTGACAATAACCTTCTTAAGCGATTATAAAACATGGTCTAACTAACATGTATTTTATTGCAGATGGAAGACCGTGCTTCCGTGCCTTTGGTTTTGGTTTGCCCTGGACAAGAAATCCAGTCTTTAAAAAGGCTGTTTTCAAATAATGAGTACTTTGGGTTTGATACAACCAAGGTTAGTGTCAACATTGAATTGTTACTTGGAGTCTTTCTCCCTGACTCACACATACACACACAAACACACAAGCAAGGACTTTTGAATTTGATTACTGATCTATCAGTAGACTAAAGGTGGTTATGTTGTATTTTGATTTCCTGAATTAAGAGGGTGTAATGACTAATGTGCAATAAGGTATAGTACTTTGTTTTTGAACATAGGAAATTTGTATGGGGGAAGGGGTCTGCTAGGTTTAAATATCTGTGTCTCCTATGTTATTATTATAACTAGAGAATTGTGTTAATGGCCTCAGGATCACACCTAGTCTTCCTTGTCCTGATAGAATGGAAGTAATAGAATTTGTTTAAATATTAAACATGGACCTGTAGCTGTGTCCTGAAGTTTTTAGTTTGTGGTATTTTTCCACCAGAATGTCTGTGGGTCAATATGCTGTCATTCAGTATGGACTCCTGAGGAGTTCAAATCCAAAGAAAGGTAGATTGCTGTCCTTGCACAGTGCCAAACTTTGTGTCCCAGTCCCTTGCATGCTTGCAATAATGTGTCCCTGCTAGTATTGGTTGAAAATAGAAATAATTGTGATTTTCCTCGAGTGTTCAATATCTTGTTCATTGCACTTAAAAGGTTTTAGTCCATATACAGGTGTGGTTTTTGGAGGAAGAGAAGCTTCCAGTTGTTAGTAGTTCTGCAGAAGGACATAAAATATTGATGAAGTCCCCATGGGAAATACTGCAAACACCAATTGGATCTGGGGGGGTTATTAGCTTGCTTTCATCACATAACATTCCAGACAAGCTCGTTGAAATGGGCGTGGAGTATGTCGAGGTACACATTTATTTGGAAAAGACATGCTGAACAGCATTAGTCTTTGGCTTATATGGTTTCAGTATGATGAAGTTTTATAATTAAAGAAATACAGAGCATTACAGTTGAGACCAATATTTGGGTGTCATTCATGTACACAAGTCATTGACATTGTCTCCAGGTCTGCTCTGGAGTTTGCAGTTTGGATAGACCAATATTTTGGATGTCACATGTGTATCGTGTACTTAGATTCGTGCGAGTACAAGTGCAACTCTAGCTGAGTTTGATCATTTTTGAGCTTCTTTCTTGCAGGTATGTTGTGTTGGCCAAAATTATGTCCTTGGGAATGCACTAATTGTTGGGTTTGTCAATTCATGCAAGGCAGAAATCGGGATCCAAATATTTGAAGATATGAAAGATTCAGAAGAAAGTTTTGATATGGTATTCTCCACAAATTATACGAACTTGTTGACGAAACAGATGGATAAACTCCAATTCTGTACTACCTCTAAACCAAATTCACATGTGAAGATGGTTAACAAAGAGTGGATTGATGTTGTTCCATCATCTCCCAACTCATACCAATTTAAGTGTTCAATTTATAGTTCTTTAAATGTTTGTCCTCTAGATAAGATTTGTGTAATGGAAATAACAGAATAACTTCATTATACGAATCAAGGTATAATATTTTGTCTATTTTCTCATGAAAATCCCCATAAACATGTTTGAAGAGGTGAAGGATAGAAAAAGAAGAGAATCAAATTGTAGGGAAGCAAATAAAATAATTGTTTTATGTCACAATATATCAATATATGTTTTCTTAATTATGTATGAAATTTATTTCATAAATTTTGAAAATATTTATTTTGTATAATAAATTATTATGTATATATAATCAAGCTGATTGGGTAAATTATATTCGTTATTCCTAAACTTAGTATTTTTCAATTTATAATTCAAAATTTTCCAATCTCAATTTCATAACAACAATAATTCCGACTCTCATTTTTCAGCTTTTAGCCGGTCGGATGTCCTAAAATGGAGGATACTGCAGAAGGATAAGATGCCATGGACACGATCAATGTACTTGCGGAAGAGCAAGATTATCTCCACCAGTAAGATGATCACTCTCTTCACCAGTAAGATTAGTGTTAGAATTATATATTACTCTAATATTAAAATTATCCCCAAGAAACTTGTTTAAAGTCTGAAGACGTGAGGGAGTGGTAAATGATTTAAAAATTATTAAATTTTAGAGATTTTTTTAAATATATATTTTCACTAAAATTCAATTTAATGCAATAGAAATATTAAAATTTTATTTTTTTAATCAAAAATCACTTGAAATATTCAAATTAAAAATTCACCGAAATTATAATGTGACATGATATGTTTGTCATAATTATTATATATTTTTTTTAATTATATATAAATTTATGTTTTATAAATTTTAAAAATATTTATTTTAGAGAAACAAAATTTTCTTTGTACAATAAATTATTAAGTGCCCATTTGACACAGTTTATGGAAAGGAAAAAATAACTTTTTAGATGAGAAACTGATTTTAGCTCAATTTATAGTGTTTGATAAATATCAAAATTAATAAAAATAATTATCTGGATAGATAAAATTTAACTATTTGGATAAGTTAGAAATTGAAATTTTTTAAGATAGCTGAATTTTAGATTTTAAAAAATTAGTGAACAAAAATACCCTTATGAGTTTATAAACAGTTTTTAAATTATTTTTTATCAAATACAAACATATAGTTAATTATTTTTAAAATTATCGCTTTTAGGAATAGAACTTTTTATCATATGAAAAGTTATTTTCATAAACTGTGTCAAATTAGGGCTAAGTAGAATTTCAATTCAAATTTGAGATTATAAATTAACTATCAATGAATTTGTCGGGTGGAAAGCCTACGAAGCACTAAAATATGATTAACCGTATGAACTTGATTTTGTGTGGTAAAAAAAAAAATAAAAAAATTACACATATTTCCATTAAAAATTCTCCTTCCCGAACACTTTAAAAACAAAAGTTCTATAGCCCACTAAAATAGATTAATACCGGCCCATCCAGGCCCAATCATATAAACCACCCTTCTTCACCGTTGATCTCTTCCACCAATCTCTGATCTTAAAAAACCAAATTATTATTATTTTTTTATATATACCCAACCGATAATAAACCCTAACGCACATAGCCCTTCTTGCTTATATAATGCTCGAGCTAGACCTAACATTTGAAGTCTCGGCGGCTTAGCAAAACCCTTATTTTCTGTAAGCTCACACCTTATGCTCTCTTTCTTTCTTTGATTTGAGTTTTTCAGCTAACTAATTGCTGTTCATTTGTATCTTTAATCTTTGTAGGAGGTAAGTAAAAATGGCGGTGCCGTTGCTGTCGAAGAAGATCGTGAAGAAGAGAGTCAAGAAGTTCAAGAGGCCACAGAGTGACCGCAAGATCTCTGTTAAGGTAATATAGTTTTGTACTTTTAAGAGTTTAGTTCAATTGATTATCAGTGTGCGTTTCTATTTGTTGTATTGGATTTTGTTTAATTTTGGTGTTTATTGAAGGGAAATGATGATATATATTGTCGCCCCAGTCTTACTTGCATATATTGATGCAAGTTGGTGATTGACATTTTCATCTGATTCCTAAATCTGTGTTGTTTAACAAATTTCATGTTCTTTGCTATTGTCATATTTAATTTTAAACTTGAAATGATGATTATCAATTGACACCCAGTCTCACTTGCTTCTTTTGATGCAATATGGTGAGCCTTTGATTGAATATCTGATCCTTTTCTTAGGCCTAAAGAATTTCAAATAAAACATGCATATCAATTTGTCCTTGCATTTGTTCTTTCTGTGTGTCTGATTCTAGATTTCTGAGGGATATGATGATGCCTTTTTTGACACCCAGTCTTACTTCCATCAAGATGGAAGGTGGTGATTTGACCTTTTATCTGATTCCTTGTAGCGATTAAGGATTTTAAAAATGTTTGCATCTGGGCATGCTGCACATTTATTTTTCCAACAAGGAATTGATTTTTTTTTCCCAATTTGTTTTACTGGATTTGTGAGGTATTGGGGTATGATGAAGCTATTTGACACCCAGTCTTAAATTCCTTGTGGAATTTGGTGAGAAATTTTTTCTATATCTGATCCCATATATCAAATGAATATTTTTTTATTTATTTTTAATCCTTTTTTGTTAAATGACATATGAATATATGCAACGAGGTGTGATGATACTTATCCACCAGTTCTGTCATTGGATGATGAATTTTTATACATGCACTACCATCTGATCTCTGTTGCATATATACTTGAAAAAGCTTGTTTGATTTTAAATATTAATTTTGTTTCTTAAAAATTTGTTTTAGTTGATTTTTCAAATACTGCAATCTATGATGCAAGTTATTTATTGATTCTGAATTACAATGTTGATCATTACAAAATCACCATCTTTCGGCTGAGATTGCAAAGTATGATTAACATTTGTGTCTTGCTCAGTTCGATCATTGTTATTCTCTCTTCATTTCCTGACATTTTTTTGAACTAATTTGCCCATGGTATCTGATGTCCAGTCTTATTTTTGTAGCCGGGCATTTCGTTTTGAAGGGCATAAAAAAAATGTAAACAGATCTTGCGACACAGTTAGCTGTTTTCAATGAGCTTTCTGTTACTTTAACCCTGCTTACATTTCATATTGATTGAGCTTTTTTTTATCCTTGTTAAATTCTCATTTTACCCTAAGATTATCTTAATCTTCATTTAGAGAACCTAGTATTGGAATTTGCTCACAATTTTCTTTTACATCTTAATGTTAATTAGCGGTGAAAACTTTTTTTTTTACTAAGTGCATTTTGCAACTTCAATGACAGGAAAACTGGCGTAGGCCAAAAGGTATTGATTCTAGAGTGCGGAGGAAGTTCAAGGGATGTACTTTGATGCCTAATATTGGTTATGGCTCTGACAAAAAGACTCGCCATTATCTTCCAAATGGGTTCAAGAAGTTTGTCGTACATAATGTCAAAGAACTTGAGCTGTTGATGATGCATAACAGGTGAGTTGTTGATTCTAGATTTGGTATTGAAAGAGGAAATTTGCCTTCCCCATATGGTTAATGGTTACTGGTTACTGGTACTAATGTTCTACCTCTTGCTGTTCAGGACTTACTGTGCTGAGATTGCACATGATGTGTCAACAAGGAAAAGGAAAGAGATTGTGGAGCGAGCTGCTCAACTTGATGTTGTTGTTACAAACAAGCTTGCTAGGTTGCGGAGCCAGGAGGATGAATGAGTTGAACTTGGAAATTTTGAGTTGTGTTAGGAGTGACAACCATCTAGTTTGGTTGCCAGTTTTGGATATTTTATTGTTTGTAATCAATGTAATTTGGGTGGATATTAAATTCTTAATGCAGAATCTTTTTGTTATTCATGTCAAAATGTTCTAGCATCTCAATTTCTTATTAGCTGATTTGCTTGTTAATGGAAGTCTGCTTCCATGAGCAACGATTGTTATACAAGAATATTTTAGAATGCAATACCATATATTATTGTGTTGCTGTTGGGAGCTTTCACTTTCTGCTTGAGGATATGGTGCACTTTCTATCTTTGATGCTTACGGTAAGGTTGAAACATCTAAGAAAAAAGTGAAATATGAGGAGATATGGCTGTGCCTAAATGACAGATTTAAAGCGAGTAAAGCTAGGCCAACTAGCAACCATGTGCTTGGATGTTTCGGAAGTTGGTGAACAGTTTCAAGATGCGAGAGTCCGAGGATATTTGAGTTCCAAAGTCCTATAAAGAGATTATCATCGGTCATAACTTAATTAACAAATATGATTTTAGTGAGGAAAAAAAATAGAGGGTCCTCTTGTTTTTAATGCAAGAAATAAGAAAGAAAATAATAATTATAGAAAAAGTTGTATGCCATACAAAATACTGTCCAAAAAAATATAATTTTATCTCATTTTAGATGTGAATTAAGAAATTTAATTAATTTTAATTTACCAAATTAATTTTATCACTTTTTTTCTAAAATATTATTATTTAAAATACTCTTATTAAATACTTTTCAATATTTACAATAATTAAAATATTTATATTTTTAACTAAATTTATAATTTTAATATAGAAAAAATAAAAATATAATTAATATTTATGATGATATTGATGTGAATTAATGAATAATATTTTTGATATTTACTTATTAAACTAACATTTAATAAAAGAAAATAGGATTATTTTTTTTGGATGAAAAGAGTAAAAATTTATGATAGATCTAAAACTTGTTTTACAAATGATATTCTGACTCTAATTAATATGTTATTTCACCAAATGGCTTTACAAGAAGAAGGAAAGTTAGCAGTAGCTTAATTTTAATGGACAATAATTTTTGCTAAACTTCTAATAATGTCGATAATTTAAATTCATGGTTTTATTTTTGAATTTTCTCATTGACATGTTCAAATTATAAGGCAGTTTATAAGGCAGTTGAATGAGTATAAAAAATACATCTTTCTCAATCTTCGGAGAATCATATATAATGCTTATCTTATAGTTATAATCCTAATTTCTAGTTTAAATCTGTTGACAAGCATGAATATAAATAAAGGGATCGCCACTTTCATTTTCATTCACAACCATTTTTGCTTAGCCATCAAAACAAAAGAAAAATGGCAAAAACATTTTATCTCCTTTCTCTTCATGTTACTATTACTTTCTTTACTCTTTCCACTGCTAGAACTATTCCACTAACTACTACTAAGTCCAACAAGGTGTGTGATTCTTCAAGATTTGCCAAACAAGGTTTAGAAATGGCTGAATTTGGATATTGTGACTCGTCCTTGACCTTTGAGGCCAGGGCGAAGGACCTAGTAAACAGAATGACATTAGAAGAGAAGGTGAAACAATTGGGAAATAATGCCACCGGAGTGTCTCGAATTGGATTGCCACCATATCAGTGGTGGTCTGAGATATTACACGGTGTATCCAACACCGGTCCAGGTACTTTCTTTGATGATGAAGTTACAGGTGCAACAAGTTTTCCTAATGTTATTCACACTGCTGCTTCTTTTAACGAGTCCCTCTGGAAAAGAATTGGTCAGGTAATATAAAAACTTCAACAAGCTTAATTGATTGAATTTTTCTTTTCGGTAAATTTGGCTTCAACTTAGTAGGAACTCGTACTGTGACAGTCTCAGAGATAACTTTGGTATTAGTAGAACAAAGCTCATTAGTAACTTATTGATTGATAATAATTATTGTTATAGGTGGTTTCAACTGAGGCCAGAGCAATGTACAACTTGGGAAAGGCTGGATTAACCTTTTGGAGTCCAAACATTAATGTAGTTAGAGACCCAAGATGGGGAAGAACTCTTGAAACACCAGGAGAAGATCCATTTGTAGTTGGTACTTATTCCTCAAATTTTGTTAGAGGTTTGCAGGATATTGAAGGAACATTAAATACTTCGGATTTGAACTCTAGACCTCTCAAAGTTTCTGCTTGTTGTAAGCATTATACTGCTTATGATATCGAAGACTGGATGGGGGTGGATCGATTTCATTTCGATGCAAGGGTAAAATTCTCTAAAACCTTAATTAACTTGGTCTAAAATGGTTAATTAATTTCATTTTTATGTTTTGAAGGTGACTGAACAAGACATGTTGGAGACATTTAACCGTCCATTTGAAATGTGTGTTAAAGATGGTGATGCTAGTAGTGCTATGTGCTCATTTAACCGTGTAAATGGAATACCTACTTGTGCTGATTCCAAATTGCTTCAAGAAACTATTAGAGGAGATTGGGAACTTCATGGGTATTTATACATATTTTGTGAGGTTTTCCAATTCAATTCTTGAGACTTAATTTGAGCTCGATTCACTTATTGCATTAAGTTGTTTTGTAGATACATAGTTTCAGATTGTGATTCAATTCAAGTGATAGTAGATCACCATAAATGGCTTGGAGACACTAAAGAGGAAGCTGTAGCACAAGTCTTAAGGGCAGGCAAGTATATCTAAATATAGATTAATGATAGTTTAATGTCTGTTTAGCATTGTGGTAAGGCTGCTTTTGTAGTGTTTGAGGCTAGCAAATCATGTTCTGTGATGAATTAATAATTAGAAAAAAATTTAAAAAAAAAAAGTCAACTCAATTTCGAAAATCAGATTGAAATTCATATAAATACTGTACTGACGGATTTTATTTATCTAATATATTCAGGCTTAGATCTTGACTGTGGAGAGTATTATCCCCAGTCCTTAAAAAGTGCAGTGTTACAAGGGCAAGTAAGTGAGGCAGATATTGATAAATCATTAAAATATCTCTATGTTGTGTTAATGAGACTTGGATACTTTGATGGAAGTCCTTTTGATTCACTGGGCAAGAAAGATATTTGTTCCCATGAAACTTTTGAGTTCGCAGCTGAAACAGCTAGACAAGGAATTGTTCTTCTTAAAAATGATAACAAAACTCTGCCTTTGGAGTCTTCCTCAAAGTTAAAGAAGCTTGCTTTAATTGGACCACATGCCAATGCTACCAAAGCAATGATTGGAAACTATGCAGGTTTCAACTATACTTTGCTTGTTAAAATAATGTTTGACAAGATGTGGCAAATTAATTTACAGTATTATTCATGTTCTTTAATTACCATATATAGGCGTTCCCTGCCGGTATGTTTCTCCAATTGAAGGCTTCTCTGCATTTGGAGAAGTGAACTACGAGATGGGATGTGGAAATGTTGCTTGTAAAAATGATAGTATGATTTTCTCAGCAATGAAAGCTGCAAAAAAAGCAGATGCCACTATATTAATGGTGGGTTTGGATTTATCAGTGGAGGCTGAAGGCAGAGATAGATTGGATCTCCTGCTTCCTGGTTACCAAACTCAATTGATTAACCAAGTTGCTAAAGCCTCTAGTGGTCCAGTGATTCTTGTAGTCATGTCTGGAAGTGCAGTTGATATCTCTTTTGCCAAGAAAAATGAGAAAATCAAAGCAATCTTATGGGCTGGATACCCTGGTCAAGAAGGTGGTCGCGCCATTGCAGATGTTATTTTTGGAAAATACAATCCTGGTAAGCATATTTCATTTCTTGAAATTAATTTATTGTTTAATATATTTTCTTAATTAATTGGACTATTATCAGAATTCAAACTCACAATTTCATAGTTCTGGAGATGACTTCAATTGGTAAACTTGTTTATATGTTTAATGTTTTCCCAACCAGGTGGAAGATTACCACTTACATGGTATGAAAATGATTATGTCAATGTGTTACCCATGACATCAATGCCACTAAGGCCAGTTGATAGCTTTGGTTACCCAGGAAGGACATACAAATTCTTCAATGGTTCAACAGTTTACTCATTTGGGTATGGGCTCAGCTATACTAATTTTACCTACACGATAAAACCCTCGGAGACTTCAATCAAAATTAAATTGAACAAGTACCAGCATTGCCACAACGTGAACTACAACGCAGATTATGAGAACAAGCAAAATTGTGCAGCAGTTTTGGTTGATGACTTAACTTGTGAACATGAATTTAGAGTTGAGGCTGTAGTCCAAAATACAGGGCAAATGGATGGAAGTGAAGTTGTGATGGTTTATTCAAAACCTCCAAATGCAATTATTGGGACTCATTCCAAGCAATTGGTTGGATTTGAGAGGGTATTTGTGCCAACAGCAAGTGAAGAGAAGCTGAAGTTTGCATTTAATGTTTGTAAGAGCTTGGCAATTGTGGATAGCACAGGTTACAAAATTTTGCCATCTGGAATGCATAGAATAATGGTGGGAGATGGTGATACTTCATTTTTTGTTACAGTGGAGTTTTATAACTAGTGGTTTAGTATTTCAATAATTAGAAGCAGAGCTGGTAGATGCTCATCAAAGTAGTTTAGCTTGCTTGGTGGTCTTGTAGCTTGCTTGGTGGTCTTGTAATGGGAGAGATTCATGCTATATTAATCATATTATTTACCAAAATTCTCTACCTTTCTACATTGATTCCCACAGTTGTGAAGATTAAAAAGTAAATAGTAACTATCTGCCAAGTTCTAATAATCATTGATATTATCCAATTACAGAATTTGATATTATATAATTTCATTTTAGTACCGCAATCAATTAAATAATTTTTAGAAACATTTGCCCAATTTTGATAACCAAAAATAGTGACTTCAACTATTAAATTGAACCCTGCTTTCATCATTTATTCTTAAAATAAATGACAAATTTACAGTACAGATAAACTTATTTCCCTTTCTTAACATTCACTTTGGCCTTCGCCTTAGCACTTCCAAAGAAAACAACCGAAGCTGCTGCTGCTATTACAACTCCCAACCCCACTACAATGTTCTGCCATCTCAGGCTGAAACCCTTTGCTTGTTTCTGTTCATTTTTCTTCAACTTCCTCTCCTCTCTTTCAGTCTTAATACAACCCTTCATCTCTTTGATTTTCTTGCTCTTCAATTCTACAATTGTTTTCTTCAGTTTCCACGAGCTGTCCTGCATTTCACCCATCTTCACTTCCATATCTTTTGCTGCTGCCTCAGATTGCTTCAAACCTTCAATTTCTTGATTCATTTTCTGCAAATCAAGCCAACCAACCTCACCTCTCATTTGCATCAGCTCCAACATTTCAATTTCCTTGCTTAATTGATGAACTCTGCTTTCTTCTTCCTCTGCTTCTTTGAACTTGTTCTCACCATCCAACAGACTAACCACAGATTTCTCTTTCTCTTTCTCCTTCGCCTTTTGTATACCATTCAATTCTTTCATTTCATTCCATATGCCTGCTCAAATTAAGCTCACAACCAGCATTTTTCAGGTTTTGAAACCCCATAGCATCTTTCTTCTCTGATTCATGCCCTAAAGCTAGATCAAATAACTGTCTCAAAGACAAATTCTTCAATATTGCATTGATCATATTCAATTCCTTTTTCCTTCAATTTATTTAATCCATTTCTCAATTGCTTCTTTTCAATCAATAAACCAAAAATCTTTTCATCCTCAAAATCTTTAACATCTTCTCTTACAATCTCAGTCAAAAAAATTTTAAATTCCTGATTTTCATGTATTAAACCAATTACCTTATCTTCAATTTCACAGATTTCACACTGACGCTTCAAATCCATGAATTTCGCAGTATCGTTAACTAACTCAGAAAGATCTAGTGCACGATCTAGATCTGTCACTAAGCGTTGATTTTCGAAATCAAAATCATTACCACCTTGCCTTAGTCGCTTCCTCCCCACCGTCTGATCGTTGATGAATAGATCACTCGCCATTGATGAAGGGGAGATTAAATTTGAAAGAGATTAAACAAGAGAGTAATGATTCTTGATACTACAAAATGCTTATGAGATGGTCGCTGAGAGACCCTAACTTGTTTAATCATTTCCATGATCGCGGTGCAGGTACGTTTTTTGGCGCCAGATTTGGGGGTGATTTATAAAAGTTTAATTGCCAGGGGGGCCATAATTCATGACATCGTAACGGTGAGACTATTTTACGTCATAATTTAAATTTCATCCATAAAATTAATATTAAAAAAAATAATTATAAATTTTTAAAATTTAATATAATAAAAAAATTGAATAATAATAATAATAATATAATGTACCCGGAAACCGATAAATGCATATTAATAATAGATTCAAAATTGATTTTTTATCAATTAATGTGCCTAATCCCATGCATTAATTAATTATGGTAGCGAATTAGGAGTACAAGACTGTCTGCAAATGCAACTACTCTACAACCCTCTTGATAACTACAACCCTCTTGATAACTAGAAAGCAAATCAGTTTCATAATATTTTTTGCTGTGATGATTTATAGCTATAGCCTTCATTCCTATCTAAATTCATTATAATTTAATCCATATCAATCTCCACAAACTCCAAAGGCATCAATCATTTTGAGATTGGTCCCAAATCCAGGTACTGGTTTTAAGATTATAAACTGCAATTGCAACTGTCCTTTCCACTGCTGAAGAACGCACAGCTAATACCATCTTATAATCATCGTTAGAATGGTCATTACCCAAGCCCAACAAACCCTTCCAATCACACATACTAAAATTAGGCCTCCCAATCTTTTGGTGTTCCCTTATCGATGGATTCCACAATATAAAGCCTTGCAAAGATCTGCCAGTAAGTAAAACACCATTGCAAGAGCCCGAAACTTCAAAATCAGTACAGGTTTCAATCATCAGACACTTCCCCTAATGGATTTAGAAGATGAATTGTTTCATCTTCTAAAGTATGAAGAGATAGGCATGCAAGGGTATGTGGTGCGCGTCTTCTCACTTGAATCACTCCAAATTTTGGATGTATATGTGAAAGAATAAACTCGTGGCTTGAAATCAAACAAAGGCAGGACCTATCCACCGCTTTGAATTGCATAAGAGACTTTACAGGTAGTCCACAAGCATGTCAGGCAATACATCTTTCAAGACATCAGATTTTATATTTGATTTCTCCACTCCTCATGTAGCCTTTTCTTTGATTTCTTTGCTTTTTAGTAGAGATACTATTATGTTACCCATAACCTTTACTTAACCTGATCACTACGAAGATAATATCCAATAAAAAAAAAATTAAAAAAAAGGTTAATTTTTACCAATTCAGTAATAGAATAAACAACCTGCCAATATTTTGCTATTATGCTTCTATTCTCCTCTAGTAAAGAATTATATGTAAGCTAGTATTTTTTTTTGGTTAATTTAGCTCCAACTAGTATTCAAACTTGAAACCTTTTAACCCTGAATATGATCACCACATAACCAAAGTCTCCTTGGAAGCTAGTAGTTTTTTATGATTCTACATTCTATCATAATTATCCGAAGTCTACCACTACCAATAATCCCCACAAGAACAAATCCCATGCCTGAAATGGTGAAAACGACTACAATCTCTGACAACAATCTCACGCCCTACAATCTTTGACATAAGCTTAATAACAGAGTGGCAATCTCCACATACTCGCAGGTTCTTCATCACTGTTATTGTACTCCCTCCTAGAGTAGTAATCAAAGCAAAACCAATCGCCAGCCTTTCACTATGACAAGACAACATGTCTTTCTTCTCCTCATCTTCAACATCTTGCAGAGCAAATCTTTGATCAGGAACATAACCAAACTCCTTTAGTTTTCCTCCCAACCAATCCAGCTTTTCATATATTTTCTTACTGAGAGGGTGAGATCTGTCGCCGGAAAGAAATTCATGTCTCTGCTCTTTTAAAACCACCCAACTGGACCCTCTTTGTTTTACAACTCCTCCCTGCTCCATCTTCTCTCTTATTCTAAATGCATCAGTCCATCTACCAGCAGAAGCATATAAATTAGACAATAAAATGTAGGCAGCACTACAATGTGGTTCTGAATAAAAAATACTTGTTGCTGCTCTTTCAGCAACCTTAATATTAGAATGCATCCTACAAGCACTAAGAAGGGCTAGCCATATCATAGAATTCGCTTTCATAGGCATATTTTTTATTACCTCCTCTGCTTCATTCAATTTTCCACATCTGCCTAAGATATCCACCATACAAGCATAGTGCTGAAGCTTCAATGTAATGTGATTATATCTTCTAATATACTCAAAAAAGCACCTTCCCTTTTGTAACATCCCAGAATGGCTACAAGCAGAAAGCAATCCTGTGAATGTGATCTCATCTGGCTCCACACATGCACGTATCATTTGGTTAAAGAAAATTAGGGCCCACATGCCATATCCATGCTGTGAGCTTCCAACAATTACTGTGTTCCACGAGACAGTATTCTTGTCATTAATTTTTTTAAATACAGCCACAGCATCATTTACATTCCCACATTCATTATACATGGCTATGAGAGAATTACCAACAAAGACATCAGTTTCCAAACCTAGTTTAATGACTACTGTATGGATCTCTTTACCCTTATCAAGGTCCTCTAATCCACGACACGAATAAAAAGCACTAGTGAATGTAGATTGATTTGGGAGAATACCCATTTTTATCATTTCACTGAAAACTCTCAATGCATCTTCATACTTACAATTTAAATCATATCCTGTTAAAAGAGCTGTATATGTAACAACATTTTTGGTCAATGTCTCATTAAATACCTGGTAAGCGTTCTTGGTTTCCTTGCAGTTTGAATAAAATGTTATCAACGAGGGTGATACAAATTCATCAATACAATATCCTAACTTAACAGCATGACCATGAACTTGAACACCCAAATTAAAGTCCATTGCATTTGCACAAGCCGTCAACACAGAAGCAAATGTGCTTGAAGTGGGCTCAACACCTAAACCGATCATCTTTCCAAAAAGCAACAAAGCCTCTTCACTCTTCCCATTTAGGTCAAGCCCACCAATCATAGAAGTCCATGAAATCACATTCCTACAAGGCATTTTTTCAAACAACTTGAGACCCTCCTCCACTTTCCCATTGGCAAAATACCCATGAACCATCGCATTCCATGCTGCCACATCCTTTACGGGCATATCCCAGAACAACCTTTCAGCCATCTCAACTCCCCCAAACTTCAAATACCCATTTACCATTGTTGTCCAAGAAACAACATTCCTTTCAGGCATTTCATCAAACAGTTTTCTAGCAAGAGCCAAATCTCCACAATCTAAACACCCTTTTATCATCGAGTTCCAGGAAATTATATCTCTAAAAGACATTCTTTCGAACAGTATCAATGCATCACTAAGTCTATCATTTCTTGCATAACCAGTGATCATCATAGTGAATAGATGCACATCAGGAGATGGGATTTTATCGAAAATAATGCGGGCTTCATCTAATCTTCGGTTCTTTAGGTGATTAGAGAGTAGAATTTTGTAAGATGGAGTTGTTGTTGAAATAGTGCAATATCTAAACGCCCTGAAGGATACGCAGAGCTCTGTGAGGATGATGGGAAATCTTAGGGGTCCAATTGAAATGAAATTTCGAAATATGGCGCGAAATTGTGACATAGTCTGTCTTCATTAAAGTAACGGTCACTATTACGAAGAACGAATGTGATATGCAAGTTTTTGAAAGAAATAGAAGAAGACACAAAACGCAACGTTTTGCTTGTCTGCAACTGCGACTTTAGTCCTCAGTCTTAATACATATCAAACGCACCGTTTACATGACATATGTTGTTCTATTCTGTTCGAAGGCAGGTTTATTACACTAATTTATTTTTTTATAAATATAGATGAAATTATTTTATATTTATTTATCTACCTTTTATTTTAGTATTAAGGTGAGAGTTTTTATTAAGACATCAGTTTTACTTATTGTAATTACATTTCTATAGAACTTGTTCCATATTACTTGCAAATATAGAAATAAATATTATAAAATTTTGAATAATTTTGAAATTCATTTAAATAAATATATGTATTTAAAATAATTAAATATTTAAATTTCCTTAAATTAGAAAAAGTTTATATTTAGTGTTCATATATTCAGTAAAAAATATAGATAATTCAAAATAATTATTCACTTGAAATTATATTTTTATCTTCTTTTTTTTCCTGGAAATACATTCATATCTATATGAATAAAAAAATTTACATTTTCAAATTTAAATATTTAATTATTTCAAATAACAATTAATTCAAATGAAATATTATTATTATTATTATTATATTTCTGCATAATTTTACATAATTTGAATAATGGGGTCCACAACAACTCCTGATAAATTGACACCTCAGCACCTATCCAACTGGCAAAGCATATAACTTCCCTTCCCAAGTGAAGAACCAACAAAATGATAGAAAGCCTATCCAAGGAAAGGAATGTTACCATTAGAAAATGATATGAAAAATATAAAAGAATGAGAATCTGGGTTCTTGAGGCTTGCCTTGAGCATGAAGTATGACCTTTACAACCCCACAGAGCAAAACCAACAACCTTACCAAGCAAAGAACCTAAAAACCTTTAGCTGCTATATCCCATATTTATAAGACCCATCCCCTTGCACAAAACACATGTACCTAGATTAATTCCCCTTTACTGCATTACCCTTTTGCAGCCCCTGAAAAAAAACTCCTAATTCTTTCCTCTTACCACAGCTTTTTGCTTTATCATAAATGGCCAATACGCAGATGAAACCTGTTGCTTCTCTGCTTTTGGTCTTGAATTTTTGCATGTATGTAATAGTTTTAGGCATTGGTGGTTGGGCTATGAATAGAGCCATTGATCATGGTTTCATTATAGGTAAATAACCAAATTCTTAGCCTTGCATCAAGGCTGGTTCGAACCCGTAATTTTTTTAGTTCTGGAGATGACTTCAATACTACTGAGCCAAAGCTCATTAGTTACTTGAAAATGTTTCTATATATCCTTGAATAATGATATAGTCCTAAATGTAATGTTGGGAACAATTTGTTATTTGCAGGACCTGGATTTGACCTTCCAGCGCATTTCTCACCCATATACTTCCCAATGGGAAATGCTGCCACCGGATTCTTTGTAACATTTGCTTTGATTGCTGGAGTTGTTGGCGCTGCTTCAGCAATTGCTGGTCTTAACCATATCCGTTCTTGGAATTCTGATAGCTTGCCTGCTGCAGCCTCAGTTGCTACCATTGCTTGGACTCTCACTCTTCTGTCTATTGGGTAAGCAATTTCTGAATATGGAAACCTCAAATTTTATATTAAGATAATCCTTTTACACTAACTAGTATAACATTATTGGCAGTTTTGGCTGCAAAGAGATTGAGCTCGAAATCAGGAATGCTCGTCTGGTAAAAACCGATACATTTTGACATTTGAATTTTTTTCACCTTATATGCATGATAATAAGTGTTAAAATTCTTAATCTTTTTGTGCAGAGAACAATGGAAGCATTTCTAATCATCCTTTCAGCTACACAGCTTCTTTACATAGCAGCCATTCATGGCGCCTCAGCAATCAGAAGGACTTGAGAGTTTAAGAGTACTCACCATGATATCGTTGTGATGTGTCTAAAAAAATTTTCATTTTTCTGTTGAATTGTTTTTCCCACTCTACTGTATTAAGAAGCGAAAGATTAGGCAGGGGAATTGGTGTATCATAATATGATTGGTGTGGTTTGATTGGATTTGTATTGACCATCTAATAAGGAGGGATTGGTATGCAAGAAGACAACCGCTTGATTTCACTTTGTGCTTATTTCTTCTGCCTAATCCATTGCAGGAACCTCAGTTCCTTTCTTCTATAACGCGTACAATTCATGGAATCAACACTTTAATCAATTTGTAGAATTCAAAAAGACAGAGAAAATCATGAGAGAAATTTACCAGATAATTGACAATAATAGAGAAAGAGAAACACCATCCGTCTTCCTTCCTCTCTCTGTCAAACTTCTCATTATCACAAACCACTGGAACTCCAGAGTTGTACTCACCCCAGTCTTGCTTCTTCAGAACATTCTATCGTTTTTATTTGGTATAACAGAAAGGACAATGATCTTCCCGCAAAACCATTTAGCTAGGACATCTTCTAAAAGATAAATCACCCACCTTCCATGTGTTGACAATCAACACAAATTCTCAGCTTCATAAGCAATGAATTAGTTAATCGTCCAACAGATCAAACCATCTCTGCAACACCATGACACATTATGACCGAAGCAAATATTATCTCAAACTCTTTTTTTTTCTTTTTCTGTACTCCCCATTTTAAGCAACTATGATAAATAATATCCAAAAGCAGGCTTTTATGTAACATCTCAAAAAACCATGGCCGGAGTCTTTTATGGTGTCCTCTTCTCATTATACAGTTTGTAAATACAGAAACATTCATAATCCATATCACAACCCAGTGCATGATAGATGATATAACTCGCAAATAAAAGAACAAAATTATCAATCAATCACAAATTCAACCAATGCCACCAAAATCATGTAATACTCGAGAAAACATTGATCTCATACTAAAACTAGTAGTTCTAAGGTCATTCATCCGCCTGAACTAATGCAAAATGAAATAGATACAACACGCCATCTATTCACACATGGGAAAAATCAACAGAAAGAAAATCCAGTGAAAGCATGGTAAACTAAGCTGCTTACCAAAGATGACACTATCACTATTTGCAGTGTATATAATTGTTTCTCTATCTTGGTTTCTTGCCCATTATTCTTTGGGAAAACTTTTTGACAAGATTCTAATTGAGCTATTACAAACTTCTCAAGTTTCGCTAGCTTCTTAGTACACTGGAGTATCATCATGCTCTGTTTCTGCATCAAAAGAAAATTTGATGATTCCATTTAGTAGTAGATAATAATTATAGCCACAATTGTTGATTGATATAAAGGTTGGAGACAATAATCTAACTGACATTGCAAACGAACAAAGACACTATGGAAAAATACAATATCAGAAGAGAAATCAAAAAAATTTCATAAGACGAGCACAATTCATCATTCGCCCAAGCTTTAGGCAATAAATAAAATCCATAATACCATCACCTCTTAAACTAAATTATTTTGAAATAACTTTTAAGTAATAAATAGAAATCTTTAGTGAAAAATATGTAGGTTGTCAACAGTAAACAATCTAAAAAGCTTTCAATGTGCAAGAACCAAGCAATCAACTTTCATGGCAACTCAAAAATCTGTTTGCACCAAACATGCATCACAACAGAATCAATACATCGCTTAAGCTAGAAAACAAGTCTGCCACCTTATTCTGGCAGTTAGTTGCAAACACACCCAATTACCTGGGAAGACAAATAAATCAAATTACTAGTGCAAAGTGGCCCACTTGATCACAAAGAGAGGAAACTCGGATGAGAAAACCCCAATTCACACCATGGTTTTATGTAATGGTTTCGGAAACAGTTTTGGAATTGGGAATCAGGAATCAGGAATCGGAATCGGATTGAATCACTCTGAATCAGTCTGATGTCCGCCGCTATCGTGAATATTTTCAAATCACAAGCAAATGACTCAATCGATATAGGATAAGAAAAAATAATAATTTTACAAGAGAATATGTAAATAATATACAACAGAATTTTAATTTTTACTTGAATTCATAAGGAATTTATTTATTTTTATATTTAAATAATTTTGATTTATATTAAATTGTATATATTTAAAATATAATTTTTATTGTATATATTTGAAATATAATTTTTAATCTAATCATTAAATTTTATGTTTAACCAATGAATTTTCGATTTAGTAATACTAAACCCATTTTACAAATTATGAGATTTTAATATCAAACCCCAATCAAAATTAAATTTACAAAAATAAATTACTTAATTATTTTAAAAAATAAATTTGCAAAATTTTTTAAATCATATAGTTATTGTAAACTAAGCAGTAGTAAAATAATAATAATAATAGAAAAGGAAAAAAAAGTCTATACATGTTAAAAGTGTTTTGTCAGCGGATAAAAAAAATAAAAGAAAAGAAAGAAAAAGAAAGAAGAAGAAGAGAGATTAAAAAACAGAAAGTGAAGGAAGAGATAACAAAGAATAGAGAATTTTCTTCTTCACTTCTTGTTCCGCTACTGCTGCCCTTCAGCAACATATTATTATTTTCTATCATATCCTTGGCTTCATCTTTTTCTTTTTTTTTTCCTCTACGAAAGTTCCTTAACAACTAAGAGGGGGGTGAATTAATTGTTGTACCGTTTCAAAACATCCCAGACCGTTTCATCACGAACAAAATAATGTGAATCGTCCAACCGATTCATTGTGATATCTAAATCACACCCAGTGTATAGGTATTTATTGGATCGGTACCTTGAAAATCTATTATGTACAGGCAATGCAATACGAATCACCCGATATTTAAAACCATGATTCACACACAGGATTGAAAAAACTATAGCTTGCTTATTAATGGCTCAAAAGGAAGAAGCAATAAAACAATATTAATTTTAAAAGAGGGAGAATAGAATATAAAATTTGGCAAATGGCTACCAATTTCTTTCTTCCAGCATGGAAGCTAACCAGTCAGCAGATCAAGAACAGTCCTGACAAAATAAGGATTGATGCACGATGAAGGATGGCTACTGGTGACAACCACAAAACATGAGTAGTGGTTCCATGACATGCTATGCAATATCTAAAGTTCTAAACAATAATTGTAAAATTAAAATAACTATGCAAATTAATACCAACCAAGCAGATGAAAATAAAAAAAAAAATCATTCATCTAACAGGATAACAGGATAAAAATGTAAAAGAAAAAAAAAAGAATAGAGCATCTGCAAAATTCATAACTCTGTAAACAAGTACCAAGGCTGTGAATATCAAACAATAAACAAGTCATGTAAAAAGCAGAAGGACATTCTTTGATGCATATAGCTTGATGTAATAATCCTAACCTGAAATTATCTGCTGGAGCCTGTAAAAACCTCAAATAAACCACAGCAACTCGTCCAGGAGGTTCTATGTGCTACTTGTGGAGCTGGAGGTACAAGAGGCTGCATACCAATGTGTAAAACAGAGCAGTCACTCGTCAATGTACAAATAAAAAAATCTAAATAAATTACATTCATAACCAGAAAGAGGTTAGTTAAGGACTTTACCTGGGTTTCAGTATGCTCAAAAGTCTCAGGATCTTTGGCATTATCAGCATCATTACTGGCTTCAGAAGTATGAGCACATGATGATGTCACCGTCTTGCCCTCATTTCCAATTACAGTGCCATCTGAAGTCTCTGAAGCTTTGATATTTTCTGTATAAATACTTTCAGCGGTACCAGATGAAGTCGATATCTTACCCTCATTTCCATTTACATTAGAACAAACCACATTTGTTGATGCCCCAACATTCTCATCCACTATGGGAATGACATGATCCTCAGTTTTCTCTGGCACCAAAACAGCTATAGTATCATTGGATATAGGCAACAATTTATCCTCATTTTCCTTAAACCCTGGTTCAACCACACCCAGAACCTCTGAATTCTGAATTTCAGCACACACCATCACATGTTTTGCCACCTCGGATACAGGCCCCGCAGGGGTGGCCTCCACAACTGCATTACCATTAGCTTCCTTATGTAGATTTTCAATTACAGAAACCTGTGTCACCTCTTCAGGAAACACTTTTTCCACATTATTGCAAGAGGTTGAATCAAAAGCTGAATTATGGGGTTCTTCCTTCCATTTCTTGTCAAAAACATGAGACTCGTCATCAGAACTACTACTGCTAGAGCTCTTTCCATCTCCATCATGCGACTCCTTTCCAGATTCAACATGCTCCACAGCAACATCTTTGCTCTCTATATCCTGCACAGAGTTGTGTTCTCTCTCCATTTTAACAACAGCATCATACTCTACAACTTTTTGGCTTCCTTCCGCATCCCCAGTGACCCACTCAACAGGCTTGTAATCAGAGACAAATGATGACGAGCCCCTCTTCTCAGAATCTTCATTCTCATTAAATGAATCCTGCTGGTTATGGTGGCCCTGTGATGCCGGGGAACCTACCTCACCACCATCACTCTCCCTCTCATCTTGGCTTTTTGGATCATCACTTCCTGAAGGCAAAAAAAAAATATATATCAAATCACAAATTGCAAAGGGAAAAAATTTAAATAAAATTCTAGTAAGAGGAACTAAGAAATTCCTATTAGATGTCTTGAACATTTATACTGAGAAGTTGGAGGTACTGGGTAAAAGAATTTCAGAAGTCATGCAAGATACAATAAAAACACCAACCACCGCAAATAAATCAGTAATCACTAGACCGCAACAAGATTGAAGGGTTAAACACATAGTTGAGCCAAGGATAGGTAAGCTGATTAAAGATGAATAAACACAGTGACAATCAAAGAAAAAAAGGGAGAAGAGGGGGTTCTTACTTATTAGCAAGTATCAGTGGAGAAAAAACCAAAACAACCTTATAATTGTAATAGAATCAAGGGCATAAACAATTCCCAAAAACACCTACACATGCCACGAATCCCAATAAAAATTTGACAAAAACAACAATACCCGCAGGAAAACAAACGAACGCCCAATTATCCTACTGATAAAAATAGCTAAAAACACGATAAAAATCAAAATAAATCAATCAAAGCAAAGCAAGGGTTAACAGCAAAATACCCATTGTTAAAAAAAACAAAACAAACGAATCCAATCCAAGGATGCCAATCAAACGCAAGCAGAACAAGACTCACTAACACATACTTACAATCCCAGATTCACAGAATGCACAAATACAGGTATATATTTAAAATAAGGCAAAGTGGGTGAATAATTGATTGACAGATTGGAAAGTACTGGAATCCCTTGATGGGTTCTCGTACCCCAAAAAGAGAAAGCCTTTAAAATACTACCTTGAGGGTTGTTGCTGTTATTGATTGAAGAAGTGTTGTCGCTGTTATTGTTGGCTTGATGTTCCTTCTTTTTCTTAGCTGCTTTTCGCTTCTTTGCACCTGATGGCATGATTGATCGGGCCTTTCTCTCTTATCGTGGGGTAACCGAAAAAAAATATATATATACCCAGATCGTGGGTTGTCCCCTCTGGCTCTGGCCCTCTCTCTATTTCTCTTTCTAGCCTAGCCTCTGTAAAAAGCTATAAAAATAAAATAAGAATACAAAAACAGCTAGGACTTGCAGGTAGAAGAAGATGAGGAGCATCCACTAACATGGCGTTTAGAATCTCATTCCCTCTTTGTCTCTACCTGGATTCTATTTACTCTCTTATTGTTCTGTTTTTTGTGTGTAAATATAAGAACAGAGCATGGGATAATATAATAATAATAAATTAATGAGTAATAATGTGAAAAATAATAATAATGGCAAGTGTGAATGAATGTGTGGGCATTTTATTCAAATTCAAATTGCATTGAGAAATGGAAAGCTTTGGCATTATGACGAGAGAGATATGATCGGGTAGGGTGGGGCATATGTATATACGTATGAAAATTTTGGCTTTAAAATTTTGATAGGGGAAAGTATAGTGGGTGGTCTAGAATTTGCCAAAATATTTTTTTTTTAATAAAAAAATTATTTCATTCAGGAACAAAAAAATAATATATTTTAAAAATAATTAAAATAAATATAAAATCAGTTTTACTTTTAAATTTTATTAACTAAATTATCATAATAATAATAATAATAATAATAATAATAATATTCAATTCAGCAGTTATAATTAATATATTAACTACAAACACATTTCACTCGAAATTAAATTAATGTTAAATCGTTTAACGAGTCTTATAATTAAAAATCAGTATATTAGAAAAATAAATAAATTTTTATAAAAAAAATAATTTTAATGTTCATAAATAAAAGATACATAAATAATATAAATATAAATAAAAAAATTATATATAATATTAAAATTTTATTTAAAATAATAATAAATAATTTAAGATAAAATATATATTATATTATTTTCAGATAATTGAGATTTAGTAAAAAAATAAGAGAACAAGAGGATAGGAAAAAAGGAAAAAAAGAAAAACAGGAAAAAGGGGAAGGCGGTCAAGACAAAAAGCTACGTTGTTACTTGTAGATTTTTAGTTGTGTTTCGCATGAATGATTATTAATTAGGTAGCTGTGATAAAATAATACTTATATATAGAGAGAGGGAGACTGTCGTATTGCCAAAATATTTTTAACTTTATGTTTTAGTGTTATTATTATTGAATTTAATAATTATGTATTTATCATGTATTTATTATTTAATCTAATAATTATTCATTCATAATGTAATATAATATATTATTTTTGTCTTACAATAAATAAATTAATTTTATTTTTAATATATTTTAATTTAATTGTCTTATTTTTTTATTCAAATAATAATATTCTTAATAAAAATATAAATAATAATTAAGAAATATAAAATATGAAAAAATTAAAAAGATAGAAAGAAAATTAAAATAATAAATAAATTAAAATAATAAATGAATTATAAATATTAAAATAGTCTAAAAAAAATTTTGTATTAATAATTATATATTTTATAATTAGGATGTTTATTGTGAAACGATGAATTAAACATACATTTTACTTTTATTTTATGAAATTTGGTATTATTAAATTTGACTAATGATTTTCATATACAAAATTGAGATTGAATTAGAAAAATATTGAATGAGAAATAAATTATTTGATGGGCAGGTGGTCACATGCTTAGTCCTTTTTGTTTTCTAAGTAAAAAAGGATGATTGAGTTGGGATCTGGATGGGATCTCTCAATTTGAAAGTTTCACATTAAAGTAATGATTGATTTTTGTAAAGGTAATGAGTTTTTTAAAGGATAATGGTGCTTAAATTTCTAGTCATTGGAGTTAAGTGAGAAGACAGGTTATTAGGATTGTTTGTTTAATTGTTTAATGTGTGGTTCCATTTAAAAACATGTTTGGTTCAGAAAAAAAAAATGGTAATAAACAAGTGGATCTAATTCATATTTAGGTATCTTATTGTCCAAAATAATTTATTTTACTAATTTTTTTGTCTCAAAATAAATATTTTAAATATAAAATATAAGATTAATAAAAAAAATTAATTAATTTTAATTTATTTATTATTTTAATTCATTAATTACTATAAACTCTTCACTTTTCTAATTCTTTTATATTTTATATCTACTAATTAATTTTTATAATTTCTAATATATTTTAAATAAAAGTATTATAATCAACTTAAATAATTTAAATTAGAAAATAAAATATTATAAAAAAATTATAATATTTTTTAAGATGGATATAGTATATTATATGACAATTATATATACCATTAAAATGTTATGTATATATTTTGACAGTTAAATTTTAACGAGAAATTTTGAATTGGTTAGTTAAGTTTATGGAGTACACAGGGTTATACCAGAGGGAGGAGTTTCTATTGGGGAGTTCATGAAGTTCAAGCTGCCTAGAAGAAGTTATACAGGTGTATATTTGCAAAAAATTAACTGAGTTTTTTTTGCATGATTCCTAAATACTTGTATGTATGGTTTTGTTATCATTAAAAAGGGGGAGATTGTTGGACCTCTTGGGTTTGATATTGATTTTGAT
>CANXYC010240813.1:0-17474 GCA_948193065.1 Aleurites moluccanus | reverse complement strand
ATATATATATATATATATATATATATATATATATATATATATATATATATATAAACACTTAAAAATATATATTTTTAATATTTTTATATTTATTTTATTTAAATAACCGAATCAAAATATATCGGTTCAACCTGAATAACTTATTTTCTATTTCAGTTCAGTTCGGTTTGGTTATTTTGATCTTAAAAAAAATGAAATAACCAAATCAAACCTAACTAATTTTAACAGATAAATATTTTTGGAATTAAAAGATCAAAAAATTAAAAAAAGAAAATAATAAAAAGAAAAAAAAATGAAGGGGTGAGTAATTCATCAGTTCAGTTTGAACTGAACCGAAACTCCCAAAAATCGAACATAAATAAAATAACTACAAAATTATTTATTAAAAATACAATTCGGTTTCTTTCAAAAAAAAAATACAATTCGGTCGATTCTCAAAAATCAAACCAAATAAAAGGCAAGTTATTTATGATAAACCGATATGTTGTGGTTCTATTTGATTTATTTGGTTTCTTTTTGAAGAAAACCTAATTGAATAAAAAAAATAAAATTTCAAAAAAATTAACTGAACTGAACCAAAGTTTCAAAAAACTAAATCAAACTAACCAATTCAAGTTTGATTTGGTTTATTCAGTTGGTTCGATTTAATTTTCTATTCAGATGTTGATGTAGTAAAAATAATAATAAAAAATATCACATCAGCTCCTGCACCGGACATCTGACCATATTCAGTTTGTGTTAAATTTGTCAAAAATTA
The DNA here is from genome assembly GCA_948193065.1 of Aleurites moluccanus. NCBI lineage: Eukaryota > Viridiplantae > Streptophyta > Magnoliopsida > Malpighiales > Euphorbiaceae > Aleurites > Aleurites moluccanus. The sequence goes on along the minus strand of CANXYC010240813.1, from coordinate 16,717 downwards.
AAAATATATGCATCAAATTATCAAAATTTTTAGTTCGTGATAAAATTGTAATTTCACGAATAGTTCATTTTTATTTTTATTTTTTTGTAATTAACCAAAAAAAAATTATAATGTTGAATTTTTTTAAAGAAAACCACAAATATGAAGACCAAAAACCCTCCAAGCTCACTCAATTAAGAACACTAAAATTTTCCTGTCCTGTTCCTTCCTCTGAATCTCTCCTCACCTCACCCTCTCAGTCATTTCATCAAACAGGTGGATGCAAAATTTCAAACTTCAAATCCCCAACTCTCTTTATCCTAGTCAAATTCTAGAAAATCATCAAAAATCCATGCTGAGGAACAATCACGGTCCAGATGCCTTCACATCTGCAAATCACACTTCTTTCTCTCCCCCTTCCACCCACCTCAACAAATGAAGAAATGAACTTTCACTTCAAAAACAATCATTCCACCCTCCAATTGAGACGATTATCACTAACACTAACACTTTCGTATTAACAACCACACTAAAAAATAACAAGAAATAAATCACCCCCCAAATATAACAGTAAAACTTTTAGTTAAAAAAATATAAAATTTAAAGCAAATACATCCATATTGAATATGCTTCAATAGCAATATTGCAGCCTTGCTGAAGCTTTCTCTTCTAAGAATGGCATATTCAAAATGTGAAATTTTGGAAGATAAAATTATCCTCTAGAGCATAGCCTTTATGTACAGTTCAGAAAAATACAATTATCCAGTAGAGTATAGCCAGAGGATGTGCAATTCAGGAAAATTATCCTATAAAATACAACCAAATAAGTAAGCGTTATTTCAATTACATTGTTGTGTATAATTGTTACAATCAAGTCCATTTTTTTTTTTTTTTTTGCAATATCTAAGGGGTACAACATGTCATAACAGAAAAACTATTGTGCTAAGAGCTTAACACAACTCCTAAGAGTAGGATAGCCTACCAAAAAATTGACTGAGAGATAAAATAGAGAGGTAATATAAAATCACGTCTTTATGTCTTTATTTCTGCTTGTATCCAGTTATTTGATTGATGCATGCAAAAGCAAGAGATATATCTTCACAATTGTGCTTTGTTTCTCCAAGGTTGAAATAAATTAATAGGATTTTTTTTATAAAAAAATAAGGGCATTGAAAAACATCACAGAGAAATAAAAAAAAAAAAAGAAACATGTTAAAAAAAATAAACACCCTAAATCTCCAAAGCAGAAAAGGAATTACGAAATGCACAATAAGCACTTCATTTCCTTTCCCTTTGTTTTTTTATTTATTTACTTCTTTTAAAAGAAATTATTTATATTTTTTTGAGATTTGTAGAATCACAAAAGGCTATAGATTATATTATAAAACATAAGGTCATGATAAACAATATAAGCATCTTCCAAAATATTAAAACACGAATTCCCTTAACATTCAACTTACTACCACTAGTCTAAAGGAATTATGAATGTTGAAAACGCACATGCTCATGTTAGCAATTAAATCACTGTAAAACTAACCTTTCTGAGCATTGATGCATGTCTGTATCTGTATCCTATTCTAGCAAGAAAATCGGATCCTTTATAAACAAAATCATTAGAAGCCACTTCATCATATTTAAAAACAATCCAGAGCTTTATTTTGTGATAGAGAAGGAAAATAACTCTTTGATTCAATCAAGCTAAATCCAGATATCTTAGACACATTCTTTTCTTTCATAAAGTCCCTAACCATCTCAACCTCATCAAATCTACCCATAGTTGCAAACATGTTGGACAAGAGCATATAATATTCGACTTGCTCTGGCTTTAATCTCATTAATTTGTTTGCCATTCGTTCTCCTACCTCGACATTATTATGACCTCTACAAGTTGTTAACAGAGCTCCTAACACTGCTTCATCAGGTTCCATTGGCATTTCTCTGATAAACATCTCTGCCTTTTCCAAAAGCCCGGCTCGGCGTAGACAATCAACCATATTAACATAATGTTTCAATTCAGCCACCAGCATATAATCTTGGATCATTTTGAAATATGAATGTGCTTGCTCCATCAAGCCTCTATGTGTACACGCTGATAAGACACCAAGAAATGTTATAGTATTTGATTTAACCCTCTCACATGCATATGATCAAAGAGCCCTAAAGCAACACTCACATTACCACTCAATCCATATCCTAAGATAAAAAAGCTCCAAGAAAACACGTCTTTTTCAAACATTTTATTAAAAACTCTATGCGCATAAGTTAGTATTGCACATTTTACATACATATCAACTATAGCATTCCCTAAACTTAATTGTAACCTCAAGCAATTTCTCAGACACCACCCATGGACACTCTTTCCTTGCTTTAACCATCCTAATTGACCACAAGGCAAAAACAAACTCACTATAATAACACCATCAATCTTAATATCCAAATTAATCATTTCCTTATACACTTGCAATCCCAACATTGGTTCCTTATGTTGAGTATACCCAGCCAGCATTGTAGGCCATAACACCGAATCTCTCTTAGACATTTCATCAAACAACACTCGAGCATTAAACAAATTGTTAAATGTCATGTACATAGAAACCAAAAAAGATGCAACAAACAAACTCAAAGACTAACTTGTTTTCACACAGAACTAATGAATCGAATTCCCAAGTTCCACCATTGTCGAAACTTCACAAGCCCACAAAACAAGAGGAAGCAAAAATTCATCAGGCCGAACATCAAATCCCCTCCCTATTTGAAGAAACATGTCAATAGATTTCTCGGGAAAATTAAATCAAGAAAATTTGCCAATTATGATGTTCCAAAAGTATATATTTATATACGACATGTGAAAGAAAACAGAGAGATAGTGAGGGATAAGGCTGTTGTGATGGGAATACATCAAAACAAGATTAGAATTGAGGACTATATTTCATAGAGAGAGGTGCGAAGTAAGCGAGCATGAAGGTGGCAAAGATGGGTGGGGTTAAGGAAATAGTGAAGAAGTGAAAATAAGTGGGACATGAAAGAAGTTTTATTATTATTATTATTTTTATTATTATTATTATTATTATTATTATTATTATTATTATTATTATTATTATTATTATTATTATTATGTGGGTTGGAGGAGAAGGTGGTGGAGTAAAAACGTTTGTTGAATTTGAATAGAAAAAGTTTTGTTTTGAGCAAAAATAATAGAGCCGACCAAGTGCATAGCCACTGCTACTAGAGTGGAGAGCTGCAGAGACGAGTTTCTGCTATGGCTATTTGATTTTCTCAAACGACTTCCAACTATCATATTTCATGAGAATAATTTACAGATGACGACAAACCGTTTGTGTTATATATATATATTGAAAATGGCCCCTTTGTATGTGCGTGATCAAGTGATCAAGCTATCATTGGAATAAGGTACTATATAGTTTTTTTTTTCTTTTTTTGGTAAGAGAATAAGGTATAAATTTAGGCGGGACTACTTGGCATAAAATTGAATGACACATTGTCACATTGATTAGAGGAGCAATGTGGTTTACATAAATATTCAACTCCTAACTCCTAACTTCTTCTTTTTTTCAATTCATTAGCAGTATCTGCAATAAATTTTAAGCGTCAATTAAATTAAATTTCTATTTAAATAAATTTAAAAGTACATCTCCACACTCAATTTATATATTTTAAAAGTATCTTCTGAGTCAACCTCAAAATCGAATTTTAATTAATAAAGAGAATAATAAATTTACCTCCTAATTAAACTAACATTGGTTAATCCTTTGGATAACCCTTGGAGAGTTCTACTAAGTGGCTGTTAAACTACATGCATCCATCATATCAATTAACACCAAAAGTTAGAAAAATTCCACCATAATTTTTCTTCAATCAAGAATGAATTCTGAAAGAAAATGAAATAAAAAATATAAATATATTACTATTATCTAAAAAGATATAAAAGAATTATATTTCTGTTTTAGCATATTTTTTTTCTCTATATTTAAGAAAAAACATATTTGCAATTTGATGGCAATTCTTGCCTAATTACAAAATTGTATTTTATGATGGGTTAATTTCCTGCTGTGAACACATATCTTTATATCCCAAACAGACTCTGAACCATGTCAGACTGATCGGTATCAACCGAGATCCAAACTGCCTCCGAAACAGCCAAATGAGAAAAAAGATAGCAGATAACCACCACGTGGCAGCAACACCGCAGGCTTCGTCGGCTGCAATTCATTGTCAAGGCAGTTGCGTTGCCACCCTTGATGGTGGCGCCGCCAGCTCCTTACAGTGGCACCATCAATGAGGCCAATGGCAGCCCCTGAATTTTTTCCATCCCACATTGAAATTCGTGTCATTTGCTCTCTTTAGCTTTCAACTATAAAAATAAGCTCATTCAACCTTTAAAACTTACACCAGAACAACTAAGTTGAATTTTCCTTAGTTGGGTCTCCCTTCTCCCTCCTAATCGATATTTTTTACATAAGCGGTTCATCTCTCTTTGATTTTGAATCGATTTCTTTAATTCTTTTTGAGCTAAAGGAATAAAAGACTTTTTCCTGGCAATTGGAGCCCTAAATTGATATCTTTTTAAGTCAATTTAGCATTTTTGGATAAACTGGACTAATAATAAACTTAGACTAAATTAATTAAAAAAATACTTTGACTAATTTTATTCCCTAACAAAAAGTGAAATTTCTATCCGAGAGAATTTTAAGAGGTTTGTCGCCCAAATAGCGAAGTAAGGTACAGTTCTCTGAACTCATCTTTTCAATAATTGCATTTCTCCTTCTTCTACCTTTTTTTAATTTGGTAAAGAATCAAATTGCATTACTCCTTCTACTTTCTTTAATTTGATAACGTATCAAATAAAAAAATCAAAAAATGAAAAAAAGATAAAGGCAAAATCAAATTTTTTCTTAAATAAGATCTAACCCCTTTGCAAAAAGGGAGAACTGCGTGGGTTTTAATTCTTATTCAAAGAGATATGCAGGCAGGTTATTTCACAGCTTCAAATCCAAAAATCTTAAAAAACTAATTTTTCAATTTATTTTATTTATTTATTTTCCTCTTTATTTTATTTTATTTTATTCATGTATTATTTTAGGTAAATTATGTATTTTTTTAGGGAATGTGTGATTAACCTAGAACCCATAATCCCTTATTTTTTTAGTTTTAATTGTAATAATTAGTCTAATTTATTTGCTTTATTTTATTGCTTCAATTTTATGCAATTTATTCATTTTATAAATGTCACTTTATAATTGTTCATGAAAAATACATTTTTTTATAAATCATAAATTAAATGAAAAGCCAAGTTTGAGTTACTTAAAACTAAAAATTTAATCCTGAATTCAGTCCCGGTTCGAAGATCTAGCGTATTTTCTGTTGGAATTAATTTGGAGTCAAAACTGGATTTTTCTTTTTTTTTTTCCCATAAAAATTAAGGTGGCGACTCAAAAACAAATTTCAAAATTAAAGTTAAAGTAAAATTTCCAAATGTAAGGCAAAAACTGTCTTTATTGCTTGAAAAATCATCCAAAATGAATATTTTGATTCCTTAAATGGACTGAACCGATGCTCGGACCAGGCCTCACACTTGCCTACTTTTAAGCTATACTCGTGGATGATCAAACCCATGTTGAAAAATCAAGTGTGAGTGAGAATTTCACATTGAAAAGAGATAGATTTAATAAGTGATATACAGGTGGAAAGGACCCATAAACCCATTACTTTAAGATTTTAAATTGCAATGTAGTATCATGCCACCAATGTATTCTCTCACTAAACCCATAAAGCAAATCTTTAGAGGAATCGAGCTCCCTGATGGCAACAAGTGGTATCAGAGCTAACGGTTCGACATGAACAAGTATGGAGATGATGGTCGGATCTCGTGGTCGCCACCTCCAAGTGGAAGAGTAAGGCTACTCCTAGTAAGCCCAATCAGGTGGACTTATAAATGCTCTAGGTAAGACCGTATACTTAAATCAAGAAAGGATTCTGCAGCCCAAGCCTAGTCAAATCAAGAAAGGGTTACGTAGCCCAAGCTCACATTTGAGGGAAAGATTGTTGGGAAATCAAGTGTGGGTAGAAATCCCAAACTGACATGCTCCGAAGGCACGTGACCAATACTAGGGAACAGGTAAATATAAGGTTTTCAAAATTCATAGTTAGCCTGACACCTCACTAAACTACAAAGCTAAAACATGACAACTGTAATTGTTATACATCAGAGCTATGGTCCACCTGTTAAGTAGAATCTGAACACAAATCCAATCGCTGCCCAACAAAGCTACCTTAACCATCATATTATTATAATTATCATAAAAATAATTTTGCTTAACAGAAACCCTTCAAGCGAGGAAGTCCAACTAACCTCTAACTAAACAACTCAAAATTTTCAAGATAGATAAAGAAGCTAAAAAAGAAAGCAACATTGCAAAGCTCTAAATTTACAAATAGATATAAAAATAACTATTACATATAAAACCTTCAATGCCGGAGGAATAAATGGCAGAATCCACTTGATAATGATCAAATCTTTGACTTTCACTTATAAACTAGAAAAATTGGTGAACATGGGTGAGCGTTCAACTCAGTGAGCTATATATAATAATATAACCTACCAAACACATACATTTAATTATGTAATGCAACATGTTCAATCATCACAGTTCAATCACATTTTCACATCATCAACTAATTCATCCCTTTAGGGCACTATTCATCAAATCATATAGTCACATAACACATCAAATCATCACATCATCAAAGGATGTGAATTAGTCAATAGAAACTACCTTAAACCTCAATCTAGGGAGTCAATCTACCATATCTGACTCTCTGATTCCAAGTATTGTCTCTTAGATCTAATATATAAGGTTCTATCGTCACGATCGTAGCCAAGCAGCGCTAACCCGACTGACAAGTTGCACCGAGTTATGAGTAAGCCCTATCATCATGCCAGTCATACCTCATCATATCAATAATCATACTCAAATCCTAAGTGGTCCTGTATCATCCTAATCTTATCCAACAACTACAAACAATTCACATCAATCACAGTAATCATAACTATTACAACATCACATTCAACCATCACACCAATCACGACACCAGAATTCATCACAATCATATTTATTATGCTTTATGATCGATAGTGCACTTATGTAATGCAAGGCAACATAAAATATATGAGGGAATGGAGTGTTTTATTAAACTATATAACTCATTGATTTGATGATCTAGTCGACTAACTCTCTTGGGAGTGCTTGAAGCCTGATAGCCAGGAACACCTGAATAATATACATAAATTACTAAAATACAGATAACACAAATTAAATTTTAGAATGACAATAAACGACTTCTAAGGATTTGTCGAAATTTTGGTAAAACTTCCCCTAAAACTATAACATAGCCCTCTGAAATAAAAATGATAACGCTTCTAATAAATATCTCATATGTTCACATTCAACATCAACTCAATTGCCCTTCTGGGCCTCCAAACCGATAATAATTTCCAATATTCTAATAAATATCTCATATGTTCACATTCAACATCAACTCAATTGCCCTTCTGGGCCTCCAAACCGTTAATAATTTCCAATATACTCAATCATCAACTCAATAATTGTGCAAAATTTATTTTCTATCTGAACCCATTAAATATAATTATTCTGAAATCAACAAACTCCAAAATAATAATTTCAAAATATCCCAATAATTCATCCGTTAACTGTTCTGAAATTTAATTTTCAATATCAGTCTCCGATAAACTAAATAATCCTTAATTAACAATACATCAGAATTAATATTTCACTAATAAATTACATCAAAATATATTTAATTTTACCATACTCATAATATTATGGATTATCCATATTGGGGCTTCAATAATTTATCTTACTTCCAATTAATTTATTTGTCTAATTCTAACCACCGCCTTAAATAATTTTCTCTACAAAAATTTATATTTTCAGTATCTAAATTTCACATATGTCATTAAAATAATTTATATAATTACTCTAAATTAATTATATTAATTTATACACTCAATATAAATACAGTTGTCAATTATTCACTATCTAAATATTCTAATATTTTTTATAAATTTGTCTCCAAATATACTCCAAATAATTTATATTAATTTTCAGAACAATATAAAACTCACTTACTCTTAGTTGCTGAAAAAAATACACACACATCTAATTTTTCTAGTCCCAACTCCGATCACTAATGGGGAGCAAAATGGGTGTCATTAGAAAGTTCATGAACAGAGGAGTTCAACAAAATTAGAGTCGCCAGAATCGATTTGAATCCACCATAGAAGGTCTGGTGGTCCCTTTTTCAACAAATTTCAAATTGCAACTTGGGTACCAAATGAAATATTAGATCAAGACGAAACCATATAAACTGGAATCACTTAATTTAAAGTTCAAATGAAAGAGTTATGGCAATTTGAAATTTTTGGCCAATATGATCATAGAGGCTACTTTGCAAATAAATAACTCCTTACCTAGTGATCAGAATGGGAAAAAACTGGTGCCCATGAACTCCTCAGGACAGCTACAAGATGGTATAAGAGGTATTGACTATCTCCCTCCGGTTTGGCCGAAAATAGAGGCGGAAATCGGCTGCCGACCATCATCTTCCCCCTTCTTCTTCTTCTTCTTATTCTTCTTCTTCTTCTTCACGTTTCCAACAGATTAAAAATTTGCTGACAGCCATCCCGAGGCTGCCACGTGGCAGTCTCAGATTGGTCATTTTTTATTTTATTTTATTTATTATTTTATTTTAAATTTATAAAAAATTCATTTTAAATCCAAAAATTATAAATCAATAACCAATAAAATTTTTGTAAAATGTGCTTCATTTTGACATTTTAAAACTTGAAAAATAATTACTTATTAATTTAATAAAAATTATTTAAATATAAGTTAATTTCCAAAAATTTTAAAATAATAATAAAAATAATTTATTTTAATTAAATAAATACAAAAATTAAATTAATAAATAATACATAATAATTTGACACAATAATTAAAATTAAAATCAATTTTTAAAAAATACATTTTCGTTTACTTTTAAATATTTATTTCTTTAAATATAATAGATTCTAAAAATATTTTTATATTAATAACTTTAGTTAAATATTATAAAATAATTATTATTTATTAATAAAATGTGATTTTAAAATATTTCAAAAATATAGATATTACTATTATTTTAAAATTTTAGATTAAAATGTGATGTCATGCCTATGAATATATTGCCCTATTAAACCCGTGAAATAAATCTCCTCGGAAATCGAAGGTCTTTCATATAAGATAATGAAACTATAAATCTCTTCTTCTCAATCTCACTTATATATATTTGTATTCTACTCAATCATTTAAATATTTTTCTAATTATGTATAAAATTATAAATACATTTTTATTATATAATTTTTTTTAATTTATTTTATAAGTGGTATACTTTAGCTCAATAATAAAATGATAATTTTTTATTAGTATAATATATTTAAATATGTTATATCATGATAATATATAAAATTATATGAGACTTAAAATTTGAATAATTAGTTTGATTATTGAAACTTGATTAAATAAAAAATTTAAATTTTATAAAATATAATTAAAAGCTTGATAATAAATAAATAAAATACATAATAATTACTCAAAGAAGAGCGCTAAGGATCTTTTTCTATCTTACATTCTCATTATTTTTTTCATATTCACATAATTTAAAATTAATAAAAATTAAATAGATTAAAAATTTTCAGTGACATTATTATTATTATTATATTAGTCAATTTTTAGAATAGTTTTAGTTCTATAAGAATGTTTAGATTTTCTATTAGAAAGTTCAATTGCCATTCGGGAATTGAGGAAAATTTTCATTGTTTGGAAGCACAACTCCGCTACCCAACAAATCAAATCTGCAAAATTTGAACGCTGCTTTTACCTGCTATTGTCGATTTCACAAAATCGCCGTCTGTTCTTCCCTTGTTTTCTAAGATAAAAACACCCCTGATTGCTCTACTTCTTCGCACGATTTCATACAAAATCTTATTCTAACAAAAGATCTTTTGACAATTTGAGCCGCCGACGCTTCTCATTTGAAAGATTGGGAAAGGTGCAACAGTCTCCTCGGTTCTTAATTTCTCTGATTTTAACGTTTGGGTTTCTGAACTTCTTGCTTTCAGAGAATGTAGTGTTGGGTGTATGATAAGTTGATGCTATTGTGTATGCATGAGTTGATGAGTTGATTGGGTGATTTCTGTTCTCTGGTATGAATCCACGTTCAACATATTAGCTTTGTTGTTATTAGATGCTTTTCCCCCTCATCCTTTTCTTCTTCTTTGAAAATTTTTATTATTTTTTGAACTCTGTTTTTGGCTTGATGTTTTCTATTTTGAAAAATTAAGTATGAACTCTATTTTCTTCTTTGATGTTTACAACTAATCTTAGCCTCAATTTTAAATGATGCCTTGGATGGAATATGTGGTTGTGGATTTGTTTGTTTTTTTACCATCATGACATGCTTCATCAAAAAATGCAATAAAAAACACATGTATTGAAAGTGCATGAATGCTAAATAAGACCGTTTTCTTAAATCAGTAATTACCTATGGAATCTTAATCATTTGGTAATTTGGATTGTTTTCAATTATGCAGAAATCCTATAGTGATTTGGTTTCTTGTGATCACGACTGAACTTTTCTTTTATTATAAATTTTAAAGGGACAACAGGGTATGTGCTATGCAGAACTGTTGTCTTAAATCAGTGTACCTTTGGAGTTTTGTTTGAAAACTTTTATACCATAGTATTTGTTTCATATGTATGATTTATATGGATTAGAAAAGTTTGCTTTTGCAATAAGCATATTTGGTAATGACTTCCATTTTGTGCTTTTTATGAAGGGGATGATCATAGTAACATGATATATTATCCATGCTCAGCAGGTGGGAGTATGAAGGAATTATTTAGGAGGCATGCTTAGTTCTTGACAATTTTTTGTTTTTATAATTAAATATGGATGATAGAAGTATCATTATGTGTTTCTTTTATAATTTTAGACATTCTTAAAGCCAAGTTGATTCTTCTATGAAAAGAGAGATGTATCATAATGGATTTTTCTACCTGATTCTTTTGGTTTATAGGAAAGGATACCCAAATTTTTGTTAAGATTACCTTTACTTTTGGAATGGCAATGAACTTATTAAAGTATAACCATGTTATCAGAATCAACTTGTAATTATTTGCTTTTAACATTTCAGCATGTGCAATAGCTTTTTTTATTGTGAAATTTTTGTATTTACTGATAAGCATCTATATTCATTATGCATGACTTTACATCTGATTGGTTTTGATTCTGGTTGGAAACCGGTCTAGTGAGTTCCACCCAAAGGTTAAAAGAGTGAGGCGTGAAGGCTTTTATATATATGTATATGTATATATATGAAGAATTTATGCCAACACGAGGAACAGATGTCAAGGTTGTCTGCTTGGCATTTATTTCACTTCCTATTATGTGTTTGTTTATTCTTAAACTTTTGTAAGCAGATGAGTCATATATTTTAGTGCAATATTTTAACAAAGCTCTTAAAATCTCAAATTTGTTAGATTGGAGCTAGTGATTGTAAGCAGATGAATCATATATTTTAGTGCAATACTTTAACAAAGCTCTTAAAATCTCAAATTTGTTAGATTGGAGCCAGTGACATCCTTTAAAATAGTTGGGTTGGATTTTTCTTTCAGGGTTCTTGGTTTATTATGGAGATCTCTATAAAAATTTTAGTTCTCTTTTGGTTAAATTGAAAACTTTTCGGGCAATTGGGTTTTGGAGAATGTTTTGGGCAATTGGGTTTTGGAGCCACTCTTACAAAAGATAACGTTTTGAGTATTTGTTTGGTTTTTTTTTTTTTCCATAATGTTGCTTATTTAAGTACTGTTTAACCTAAACCCTCAACAAAATTAAAAGAACATCTGTTACTTTAAAAAGTACTTTTTATCTAAATAATTTCATCAACTTTTACCAATAGGAAAAAACATTTTTAAAAATTCTAATTAAAAAAATATTTTTATTTTAAATTATTAATTGTCAATTGCTTATCTAAATACTCCGTATATCTCCAAACTCTATTTGGTCTTTTTATTGATTTGATTGGGAAATTTAATGCAGTTTCTATATCATCCCATACCCTTATGTTTCTCTATAAAATTGTGCATTTTCTACTAATTATTATTATTATTATGTTTCAAACCATTATAAATTCACTCTTTTTCATTTTATTTTTCTATTATAAAATATAATAATAAAAGTTTTAGATGCTCAATAAATTAATAAATAAAAATAGTTTTCATAACAATTTAAAATTACTCGACAATCATAGTTATTGAATTTGCTCAATTCATATTTTTTTTATAATTTATTTTTTATAATAATAAGTGTATATATTTTAATTAATTAATAATGATAAAAATATGATGAAACTTATGAACACATAATTTCGCACTTAAGCATACTCAAACAATTTCAGATTGATCGACATTAATCGGAGGTTAAACCTCTTTGAATCGGATCGGATAAGTATCAGAACAAGCTTGGTGGCAGTCAACTTTGGTTTTGGCGACAGTGCCAAGCCTAGCCTAGCTGGCGGCACCGCCACCAAGGCAAGCCAGTGCCGCTTGTTCCCTCTGCCGCCAAGTTTCAGCAAAAGTGTCACCAAGTTTCAGCAAAGGTGCCACCAAACTCAAGACGTGAATCCCACATCGATTTTCAGTCTACTTTTCCCTCGAATATTTTCCTATAAATACAAGACTTAATTTCCTTCTCAAAACACACTGACTTTCATTGAGTTACAGAATAGTTAAGTCGAATTTTTCTTAATTGACTATCCTTTTTCCCTCATTATTTGATATTCTTGTTCATAAGTGGTTCAATTCTCTTTGATTTCAAACCAATTTCTTCAACTTTCTTTGAGTTGGAGGAATAGAATACCTAGAGTGATATCTTTTTAAGTCAATCTAGAAACAATAATCTAAAGCATGCCATTGTGCTGACAAAAATCTACTCGAAGTATGTCATAGTGCTAATCTTACAAATTCAAAGTGGAACTCCGATCCGAGGGAACTCTAAGAAGTCATCCCTCGCAAAGCAAGACCCGACTCCTTTGAAGAAAGTATCTATCTCAAACAAAGGTATCGTATTTGTACTTCAAAATTAATTTGTTTAAATTAATTAAAAGAACTATAAAATCAATATTTTCTTAAATTCTAATCAAACCCCCTTCGCAAGAAGGGAAAACTGTTTGGGTTTTTATTTTCATTCAATGAGATACGCAGACAAGCTGTTTCATAACTTCAAATTCAAAAACTCTTCTTTTCCTTAAATTAATCTGTTTTAATATTATTTTAGGGAATATGTACTTAACTTAGAATTCTCATTGAGAGTTAGAGTTAACATTCTCTGTTATTGGCTTTTGATGTAATAAAAATCTTTTACTTTATGAATGTTATATTACTTACTTTATTGTTAATGCATCGTATATTTGTCATCTATCTTATTAATGTTATTCTTATAATTTGTTCATGAAACTTTATTTTCATAAAGCTAAAGTTTGAGTTCTTGTAAACCGAAAATCTAGTTTTCAAACTCAATCTCAGTTTAAAAGTCTAGTAATTTTATCATTGTGCATTAAATTAGAGTCAGATTGGGTTTTCTTTCTTTTTCCCTTAAAAATGAAGGTGCTGACTTTATCAATTTTCAAACAAAAATTAAAGAAATAATTTGGTTGAAGTTGCCTTTAATTTGTGAAAATTTGCCTTTTTGATTTGAGCATCTCGATACTCGGGCAAAACCTCACAAAACTAATTTATTATTATTTTATTTGATTGCATGTTAATAATTTTAAGATTTGATGTCACCATAGGTAAAATAAATTTAGATTAACAAAACTTTAAAGTTCCTTCATAGAATAGAAAGAATTATAAATTTCTGATATAATTAAAAAAGTATTAGATATTCAAATTTTTTTTTCTTGCAATTGGAATTTAGTTATATTATTTTGAAGAGAAAAAAGCAAAAAGGTTTTCATTATATAAAAAGTAGGTGTTGGAAATAAAAATTACATTTATAAAAATGAATAAAATAAAAGTTCAATATTTATATTTTAAAATTTTGCATATAAATAATTTTAATTATTTTAAAGTGTATAACTATAAACAAAAATTATTTTATTTAAAAGATTGGATTGTGGGTTATGTTTAATATGGATAAAAACAAACATGCAGTTAAATTTTGAGATAAACATAAGGTTAATATTGATATTTGTAATAACCTGCATCACATATTATAAAGTTTAAAATAGTTATAAGAAATGTCATTCGGTAATAGAATTTTTGTAAATTTTAAGAAGTAAATTGTTTGAAATTAATCATGGATAAGTCAAATTAGATTTCTTAACATTAGGAAAAATAATTTGAAAATTAAAAAGGGTTATATAAAGGATGAATTAGCTAAATCAATAAAAAGATTTTAAGGAAAACCTAAATTATGAACACCTTTCAGTGTTTGATTTTTAATAAATTTTAGAGCAGTTTTTTATCTAATTTTTCTTCATACACCTAAAATATAATGAATAAATAGTAAGTTAAAAATAGATTTGAATAAAATTAACAAAATAAAAGTGTTTAAATAAGAAAGTGAGAGATAGAGGAAATAAAAGATAACGAATGATAATTTTGTAAATTATGAAAATTTGAGTAAAAAATTAATTTGACTAATATATTAAAAAAATATTTAATTTAGAAGGCCATTAGTGGCCAGCCATATGGTGGCTTCTCCACCAAAATTATTTTTCAATTTTCAACATTTTTCTTTTCTAAAAAATTAATATCCATACATTATTTTATTTTCAATTTCCTCAATTTTTTTTCTTCTTAAATTCATATTGGTCATTAATTAATATATAAACAAATATATAAGAGAGAGAAAAAAAATCAATTTTTCATCTCCATTTCTAATTTTGGCTGTGAGTCACCCTTCCAATTCTTAAAAAAAAAAAAGTATCTTCTTCCTTAGTTCTTAAACCTTTCTTTCATCATCTCAAAGCTCAAATTCTTTTACTTCTAAGTTGATTCTCTTCATCAATTGAGTTAATTAAATTCTTAGAAGTTAGAAATCCATCAAGAGCTTCAAGAGGTAAGATACTAAACTAGTTTAATAATTCAATTTAGTGAGTTTAATTGATAGATTAGAGACTTAATTAGTGAAAGAATGATAGATTCAAGAACAAATCCTTGAAATTCTGAATTTCCTATAACATGATAGAAACTTATAAGCTAGTTTTGTGATATTAGAATTAGACTTTAAAAATCTATAAAATATAAAAATTGTAGATATATATGTTTAGATTATATGCCTTTAAAGAAATTTTATTGAATTGGTACTGTATTGAGAGATACGAGCTATTGAGTAAGGCTGACTCAGATTAAGATTTTCATTGAGAAATCCTATTGAGATCTGGATTTTTGAGGATCATAAGTTCAAATTCTGGGAAGACTAAAAACATGAAAAATATTTCATTATGTCTTAGCTAAATTTCAGTGAAACATAATAGTATTTGGATACCTTCACTTTGAGTTGCAAGGGAATCAGTGAAGGTTGCTCAAGTAGATGTTGCAGGGCAGTTTACAGTTTGTAGAATTATTTTTGAAATTCCACCATAATTTGTGTAGGTCTTAGAAAAATATATTTTTAATATATGTTAAACCCTCATATGTCTAGCTTAAGTATCAAAAATAATTGAAATAATTAGATAAGTATAACTTGAGAACTTGCTAAGAGAATTAAGGCTGCCAAAAACCAAATTTTAGAATTTGAGAGGGAAAGTTATAATTTGAATCACATTGTGTAACTTTAATGTAAATTGAGTATTAAAACTATTTATTTGCTCTTGTAGTTTCAAAATAGAAGGATAAAGAAGAAGAATCCTTGGACCATCCATTTTACTTGTGTTAGATTAGAGGGTTGAGAGTTAGAACTAGAGTTTGGAAAGATGAGTATGTATATATGTTATTTTACTTAAAATTGAATCCAATTAAATTTGCCAATGTTCATTGGATTGTAGCCTTGATTGATTGAAACCCTAATTTTTCATTTTTCTTATATTGTTTTATTCATTTAGGGTTCCTAATTTATATCTTTGTTCAATGGAAACCCAATGATAACATAATTGATTGAAATAACTAAATTGTTAACTAGCATTTTATTTGTACTAATGTAAACATGTCAATTTCTTTATTATTGTTTTCTAAATTTGGCTTGAACATATTCGATTTTTCTTATTGATGCCTTAATCACCTTAGTTTACCTAATATCTAAAATTATAACCATTGGATATGGAAATTAAAACTGTGGCCAAAAGCCTCTTTGTTGAATCTTATCATTTACCATTTCTCTTCATTGTTTAATTGATCACTCTATTGATAATGCAAACTATAACCTTCTGATAAGTGTTATTACACCATTGATATTATTGAATTTGACTTTGGAACTTTGCTTTATTATTAAATTTGAGCCTTAGATCGAATACAAACCTAATGTGCTAATGATAGGCCTACTCACCTAATAGAGTAGGATAATAATTGTATCAGGCATTATGCACAATTAAATGTTTGCAGTGGACCCCAGCTGAGAGGAGTGTTCTCTGCCATACAGTCTGATCAGCTATATGAGTGA
>CANXYC010240691.1:0-19040 GCA_948193065.1 Aleurites moluccanus | reverse complement strand
TCTGAGCTTCATCAATGAATTTCTGGAAATATCTATTATTACATTTTCCATATTCACAATGAGGTAAAGGCCTAAAACTCCTTAATTCCTCCCAAATCCCATTCAACTCAGTGAAATAAGCATCTATGGAGTTTGTACCTTGAGTAATAGAACACAACAGATGTTATAAATAGCAGATTTTTGAATCGTCTGGCTGTGAAAACCTCTGATTCAATTTCTCCCAAATTTTGCTCGCTTCATCAATATAAAAGATTGTTGACACAATTGACGAAGAGATCGATCTTAACAACCAAGCTATTATCAAGTTATTACATCTCATCCACGCGTGATACATGCGATCGGATCTATCTAGCTTCCTTATAGTTTCATCCAAAAACCCTTGTTTGTTGCGAATTGATACTGCCAAAAGAAAAGATCTCTTCCGCGAAGAGAAATTAGTGGAAGTTAACTCAGGAGTAACAATCACCGAGCTATGATTCTCGGAGTGATGTAGGAAATATGGAGAAGAAGGATCCTCCAAGGGATTAATCGTACTTGAACCCGCCATTGACAACCCTCAAAGCAATAAACAGTATAAAGAAAAAAATCTGATAGAAAAATAGATCTGGAAAAAAAAAATAGAAAGAAAAATCTAGAAGCAGTTCTCCTGCTCTGATACCATGAAACAATTTGTGAAATCTTGAAAAATGAATCTCACACTACTATTATTACTGTAACTAGAGTATGTATATATACAAGAAAGAATAACTATTTACCATCTAGCTATTCTAATCATCTAACTAACTGTAACAGAATAATTAAACTAACTAACAAATTCTAAAAACGAATCTGAGCTGTCAATAGTATTATACTTATCTATTCTTTGAGCAATGGAGGCGAGCGAGATTGGATTGGCTCTGTAAGTAGTTGATGTCGTATAAGGCGAGAACTTTGGTGAGGATAAACATACTCTGTTTTGATTTCTTGCTGCATTTTAATTTAATTGACAGAACCTTCTTCTCTGTCATGTTAATCTCGCTGGATTTCTCCGATGGCTTTGAAAATGAAAGAGGACTCGTCGATTTGTTGGTGGCATAGACTTTTGATTAAGTCTCTAATGTGCGCTGGAAAAGAGTGTCCATAAGAAAAAGAGACGTTATTAGAGAGAGATAGAGAGAGAGTTTTAGGTTTTTGTGTTTATGGATTGAATCAGAATATGACAAAAAAGAAGAGAATAAATCTGTAAAATTTTAGATTTTGATTTTAATTTTAATTTTGATTTTAAAATGAAGAAGAAGATGGATGGATTTTGAGATGGATAAATAACAAGCATATTTAGATATTTTAATAAATATTTTAATTAAAAATTGATTTTTGAGTCAATGTAAAGACTTTATAATTTAATGAAATTAAAATATATGAATTTTTTAATATAATTTTAAAAATATAAAATATTTTAATATAATACTTTATTTATTTACACTTACTTTTGCCATTTTACTTATTATTATTATTATTATGGACACAGAAAATTCGAACTGCATAGTTAGACTGTCTGCCGCTACTGTGTGTTTGGTCATAATTGGAAGTCTTGGGTTTTGGAGGGTGATGGGCTCTTCTTAATGACTAATAAAAAGATCGGTTTTTGTTCTTTTATAAATTGAGCCTAAAGCAATGGTTAAAGACCCAAAATATTCTCAAGCGGCCCATGTCCATTACAAAGAATGGTTGGGTTGATGCTTGTAATGTTATCGATCTTCTCTGCTCATTCATCTTCTTCTTCTGGTCGTGGAGGAGGGGGCTCAAGTACTTCTGCCCAGACTCTTCATTACTTAATTCTACTCATAAATAGTATCATATTTTATTTTGATCTAATAATAAAATTAATAAGTTGAGTTTTATAATACAAAATGACTTAAACAGTTTAATTTAGATTATCTTTTTAATTATAAGATATTCATATTTATTATAATTAATCAACGTGAAATTATCCATATATATTCCATTATATATTTAGTAGTTTTATAATTTAGTTTTGTATAAATTTGATTTTACGTGTAATATATAAAATTTCAATGGAAAAATAAAAAGTCTTAGTGGACCTGTTCTTGATTCTTTTCATATGCTTCTGTCCACTAAGTCTCGAGTTGGATTACCCTGAAGCTATAATCATACTCTACTGCTACTAACTAAATAAAACAAGCATAATTATTGATTTTTTTACTTTGTTTTGCTGTTATATAATGCATTATTACATATATTGTGCGACAGAAAATATTTATGCCTGGATTGAAAGAAGCTTCTGAGATTGGAGAACAGAATCTATAAGTTGAAGAACAAAGTTCCTACTACTCATAATCTCTTTAAATTTTGCAAGCCAATCAGCTACTTGATTAGCAACTCTAGGTACATGAACAAAACAAATATGATCAAAAGATGAAATCTGCACTTTGATTGCTTCAATTGGCGCCTGAATTTCTCAGAAATTGACCTTGGCATCTGTGATAGCTTGTACAACTGATAGTGAATCTGTCTCTACCAAAACATTCTTCAAGTTCAAGGATTTGGCCATATAGACAGCAGCTAATACACCCCGAGCTTCTGCCTGCAAATTGGATGTACTTCTGTAACCAAAAACATCACCTCCTTTTGTATAGGGTTGAGGTTTGTAAACATTAAAATATATAGAATGCACTTAAATGAAGTATAAATGTAGAAAAAAAAATTCATGAATACTCATTTTTGAGATCCAATTTTAGGTAACAATTCCTCCAATGACTAATTAAACCAAGTGATTTGCAAGGTATAAAAGTGGGAACGGCAAACAAGTTTAGTTACTAATGAAAGATGCAAAATTGTTTTATATGAAATTGAGGAAACTTGATCCACTAAAATTAGTCTAATTTATTTTCAATATTTTTTTTTATTTACTTGAGTTTGATTATCAAAATTAGTATTTAGGAGATAATTTTTAAATATATAGGCCGAATATAGAATATATTCCCTTGAATTTATTAAAAAAATAATTTAATGGGTGTTTGACAAGAATTTTTAATGCAGCTATTAATTTTTTAATTTTTAACGGCTATATTAAACTCATTTGGTTAATGAAAATTCTTAATTGCTAGATAGTCAAATAAATATTATTTATAAAAATTTTAATTTGAAGATTTTTTTTTTGAAAATTTTTTATATTTATTTGAATAAAAAAATTAAATTATTAATTTAAAAATATAAATATAAATATTTATTTTTAATAATTATACACATTAACTGCTAACAACTAATAATAATTTTAACTTGTAACAATCAACTATTAAATAACAACTAATAGCTATCAGCTACTAACTACCAGCTAATTGTTATCAGTTACAATTAACAATTAACGATTGTTATGAATAATTAAATTAAATAAAATTTTAATATCGGTTGATGTATAAATTGATTAAAAAAATATTATTGAAAAAAAAAATTGTGGGACCTCTTGACCGTGATTGAGTTATTGTGCTTATGCAATTTTACCGGAGAGGAAGTTGCTTCTACACCTTAAATTCCAAAGAATTGCCTATTTTTCAAAATGAAGGAAACTTAGGTATGAAATTGAAATGTAATGTCTCAAATTAAGACATGTTTTTTCTCATTATGAAAAGGACTAAGACAATATTCAGGTAAACATGATGATCAAAGCTAGATTTAAATGTAAAACGTTGATGTTAAATAGGATACCACCTAGCCATGTGTTTTTGTCAACCACAAATCAACAACTTAGGCACAAGAAACGCACTTTCTAAGGACAGGGGCCCGACTAAAGCGATGAAACAATGACTGGATATTAATGCTATCCAGCAAATGTACAAGCAAAGGGCATTATGACCTTGTTTTGTTGTTTTACAAGACGACCTTATTCATATAAATCTATCCCATCAAAATCTCCTTAAATAATTTTTTTTTTTCGAGCATTGTCAACCAAAAATTTGAATATTATGAGAATTTTATTTTTTTATAAATTTTTTCAATTCAACCATAAATTATTTAAATTTGGTGATTTTAGATATCATATGATCATATAAAAAAAATTCTCTTTAAATAAATTTTATTTTCTTAATTTCATATTAAAAAATGGTTATTTATAATTAATATCTTAATTCAATTAGGAACGAAATTATAAAATTAATTTGGGTAGGCAAAAAAAAAATTTTATACAAAAAGTTAGATTTGGATAAATAGAGAATATTTTTTTCTGTAAAAAATTGAATTTAAATGAATCAAATAAAATTTTTCTGTAAATTAATGAGTTTTTTTAGTTGAGATGATCAAAACTCACCAAAATTATCCATGCCTTTATTCCTGAATTTGATTGTAATGTTGTGATTAGTTAGATATAATCTATGAGATTAAATTTCACAATTTTACTATTAGTTTCCATACTTTCCATGAAATCATTGTATTTTTTTACATAAAATAAATTATATTATGAATTAATTTTCATGTATGTATTAATTTCATTTATAGGATATTTTAAATAACATATTATTCATACTTGCATGAAAATTAGAAGATTTATGAATAAAAAAAAAATTATTCGTCTCAAATTTTTTTGAGTGGCCTTTACATCTCTAATGAAGTTTGCATGCAAAATTTAGTGTCATTTAGAGTTGTGTGGCAGAAGTTGGAGGAGTCTGCACTATTTATAACAACTTGGGCGAAATTGACTTATTGATCTGAGCAAAACGAGCCGATTGGGTTAACTTTCATTGCAAATTGGACGGTTGCACGTTAAATAGTGCGGTGGCAATCATGCCAAAATTACTTAACCTCTTTGTCAATGCACGATTGGCCAATGAATGGCAGCCAACAAAATCATATCTATGGGGTAAATCTCTATTGACAATATGTGGTTGGTCAACGAACGGCTGCAAAGCAAACATTTGAATTGGCAAAGGTATAATCATGCCTATTGTGTCAACTTCCATTGACAATTCGTGGTTGGCCAATGAACGGCGCCAAAACTAATATTTGAATTGGCCAAATATAATGATAACACCCCAATGTGGGGGTGGTTTGAACGCTGAGGCAACAATAAGGTTTAGTATAGTTTTTCTATGGTCGCTGCCCCTTCTTTGTCCGAGGGGGAGCGGAGTAACCTCTGAGAGAAAAAGGAGAAGAAACGAATCGAAGTGACAGATAGCTGAATCTCAGTGAAAAGTGACAGTAAGACTAATTTGCTACTTATAATACTCATCACGCATTTAAGTCGTATACATCGTTATTTTTTTTATTATTTGATCTTAAAATTTTAAATTTTAATTTATAAAATGATTAAAATTCAATTACTCGCTAAGTTAATTTTAACATTGAAACTTTGAAATTATTTAATTTTTTTAATAACAATTGAGTTTTTTTAAATTATTTTGCATTTGATTTTATATTTTTTATCTGACTTAAAAAATTGAATTGTGATTAATAAGATGAGCAAAATTTCCATATTAATTTATTTAATTTTTAATATTACTTTAAGGAGAGAAGACAATAAGAAATACAAAGCCAATCACTATCAAAGAGTTCATAACTAAACCCACGCATATCTCTCAAATACAAACTAGAGAGTAGGAATATCAGTTAACAAATTCACACCCCTCCCTAAAGAAAATGCATAGTTAGCTAGCCAATTAATTTGCACATTGATTTTAATACTCCATTATTGATCATACAAATCCCTAATTCTTGAAATATCAATTCACCGACGAAAATTTTTATTTACACTGAATATATACTAATTGATTGAGATAAATATATATATATCATTATTTTTTTTTATTAAACAAAAAATTAAAAAAAATATATTAATTAAAATATTTTATTATTTATTAGTCTGATATATAAAATAAAAATATAATTTTATTGTAAGAAAAATAAAATTTGACTAAATTGACTAGGAAACAAATATGTGAATATACATGCAATAGGATAGAGATTGTGAACATTTCCAAAATTATATCCATCTCTTGAACTGTGACTATGAGTTTCTTGATTGTTATTTGAAAAACCATAGAATCAATTACTTTTAGCTATAAGGTTTTAAGTGATAATGCTGTGACTATTTTTTATTATAACTGAAAAAATGTTATAATAATTTTTAATTTTTTGTGATAATTTTAATTATCATAAAATATATAATTTATTGAAGACGTTAAAGCTATTAGAAAAATACAAGAAAGAAAATATAAATTGATATTAGATATTTAAATTATTTTTAATATTAATTATATCAATAAAATTCATTATTTCAGGTATTTATTTTTTATTTTATTATAAATAAAAATTGTTATATATTTATATTATTAATACCTTCACGTATTTATTAGTTTTCACGAGAGAGAATTGCTTCTTTTAATAGTCAAACTTACATTATATAATAATTAATAATAATAATAATGAATTATCATTCAAGATCCATACAACAACCACCATTGACATTGACATTGACATTGACAATTTTTTGGTAGTTGATATTCATCATTACAACGTATTAAAATTAATTTTTTTAGTTGAATATTATTTTATTGGTATAAAATAAAATAATTTCAGTTCGATTTTAATAATTTAAAAAATTATTATCAAATTAAATTAATATTTTTTATTTAAAAATATTCAAATAAAAATAAAATTATTATTATAATTAAATTATCGATTTTAATTTGATTTAAATATTTTTTATTTATTAATTTTAAATTAAAGATTTTTTTTATATAAATTTTTATTATTTTATTATAAATTTTAAAAAAATAATGATAAAATATCGATAATAAATTTTTTTTTTAAAAAAAATTAATATTATATAATTCAAAACTTGTCTATTTCGTTAATTAGCACACTTAAAACTTATATATATATTTTTTAAAATTAAATTCTTTTTATTTATTTATAGTTAATTTTTATAAATGATATTTTTAAAATTCTAAATTAATATTAAATTAAAAAAATATATAGTTGTATATAATATAAAATCATATATATATATATATATATATATATAAACATTCGGTTTGATTTAATTTGAAATCGAAAAAAAAAATACTCAAATCACAAATTAAATCACACTTTTGATTTATTCTATTTTTTAAATCAAATCAAATTAAATAAATTATGAAATTATCGAATTTAATTTGATTTAATTGAATTGATTTGATCAATTCGATTAATTTGACTTTCACGATTAACGTAAAATAAATTTATTATGTACTTTTATATCATAATTAAAATTGTATTTTAGAGTTAGTACTATAATAATATGCAATTAAGTAACAAGAATGTGTTTTTAAGTTTATTTAACAAAAAATTAATTATTAAATACATAAATTAAAAATATATATATATACAATTTTTCTCAAATTAAACAATGAGCATATATAAAGATATCCAATTAAAAATACAATTTATTTATTATTCTATCTTTTTTTTAATAAGTGAAATTTAAAATTTTTACATAGTATTAAGAAATATAATAAATCACTTTAATAATAAATAAATTATTTATTAAAATGTCTTTTTATTGAAGAAATTAAATCATTATAGTGATTTAATGAAAATAATAAGTTTAGAAATAAAAATTAGAAAAATATTAATATAGTATTAATTTTTTAAAAATAATATTTATTTAGAAAAAAAAAATCCATTAAAGGGACATTTATTTAGATATAGGGGGAGTAGATTTTTCTGTGGTACACTCCAACTTTGGGACCAATTATGAGTTTATGACTCAACCTTCTATCAGCCTAAGCTACAATTCCTAGGGCTTATCCTTTGTACCATAGGCACTAAAATCAAGGGAACCGCGGAGGACCCTCTTATTTCCAGAGTAAAACTAAAACCACCGCCACAAACTCCTATTGAAATTAATGGCAACAGACTTTGCAAGAATTTTAATTTAATAATAACCGGAGGAAGTTAATTTTGAGTTTTTGAATGGTTTGGTAGATAAATATTTAAATGAGATTTAAAATAATTTTATTTTATTAATAATTAAATAATATTTTTAATTTAAAATGAATTATGCGGTTATAATATATAAATAAATATTAATTTTAAAATTTTTTGTGATATTAAAAGGTGTTTGGATCTACTTAAAATTAGTATGAAACGTGATTTTAAAATTTAAAAAACGTTAAATAATTTTTTAAGTGTTTGGCAGATTAATTTAAATAATTATTTTGAAATTTAAAAATAGAAAAAAATTAAATTAGATATGTCAACTTTTTTTAAAATGATATTTTTAAAACTCTATTTTTCAAATTAAAATTTTCACCTAAACATCCTCTAAACCTCTAAATCAGAATGAATATATTTCGACTCCAAAATTTTTCATTTAGAATTTTAAAGAGTTATTTTTAGTTTTAAACTCTATTTTTTTTATATATAAGTTATTTTTAGTTTTAAACTCTATTTTTTTGTATATGTAATCTATCTTATTTATTTATTTATTTAAAATTAGGATTTGATAAAATATTTAAATATTATATTCAATTATTTAGAGGCAGATTTTAATTAATAAAATTTGAGATTTATCAAAAAATTTTGTTTTGCTTTCAACACTAGTTAAATAAGTTCTCACTTTTTTCACTATATGAATTATTTCTAGGCTTTAGATATTTCAAATAACTTTTCATTTAAAATTTCTAGTATTTTTTTATATTTTAAATTTAACTTTAATTGAAATTAAAATTCGAAATCTCAAAATTATTGATCATTTTCTTCTTATAAGAAAGAATATTTTGAATCAAATGTAATTAGCAATGAAATTAAAAGTACAAAGAAAGTATCAAGATTTGAATCTTTAAACTCTTTCTATTCATAATCTTATAATTCATTGTATGAAGGTGAATGACCTTCTACTAAATGTACAAGAAATAACTATATCTTTAGAATGGATTATTCAATGAATCTTTCTTTGTCTTGTTTTGATTTTTTATTTTTTTAGAGGAAAAAAAGGAAAGAATCTCAATCATTCTTTAATGGAGGATACACCATAGAAACTGTGTGCAAATAATGTATTGAGAAGAAAGGTATAACGTTTTTAGCTGCAGGAAGGAGGGATGTGAATTGTGATGCTGTACCAATAGGTCTTAGCTTCAAGTTGATGTCGTCAAATGAAAAGAAAGAGGAAATCAATCACTTTCTTCAGGTGATAATAACTCTTCAATCATTTGCTGTTAGAACTTCAAGAAGTTGCAGTTTTTTTTTTTTTTTCCTATTTTTTCTTTTATTTTTTCCTTTTTTCTCTTCTCCTCCCTTTTATCCTTTCTTTTTTTATAAGCCATCATCGATGCCTGGACTCACTGTCGATCTGCCATTGCCGAGCATACTTCTATCTTCAAGGCTTGGAACCGCTGTTGCCCAAGCTGATCTCGGCGTAATCTCTCGAAAATCTAGCATCAAGAGATCCACCAACCTGCTCTTGTACCCTTCGCCACTAAAATCAGCAGTGCTGTGGTTGCTGCACGAAAACCACTTGCAAGAACCGAGGTCGATAGTGGTCTCCATCACTGCTCCAGCGGGCTTTTTGTTTGTGCACTCCACTCGTGCCCAAAGTTCGTTGAAGCTCAGCCCTTCATCGGCGATTTTCATGAGCGGTTCATTCCAGCCAGTCCACTGTCATTGCGAGACGAAGCTCTGGTGTCGAGCTCGTCACCGATCTCCGCCTATTATGTTGGTAAATTTGGTTCGTTTGTTTTTTATTTTTGATTTTCTTTTGTTACCACTATATTTTTTTGGCTGCTGCTACTTCAAATTGTAGCAAAGGAGTTTGAAATCATTCATTTTATTGTTAGAAGATGTTGGTTTGGGATAAAAATTGAATAAATAATTTTTATACATTGCCATCAATGAATTCAATGTTGCATGTTACTCTTGTTCAAAATACGTGCTTCTGATGGATAAAGAAAATGGAAGCCAAAACTATAAAATAAAATTAAAAATTCCACTTTCCTTTATTATAAACAGCTCCATTATTACCGTTAATAATTAAGCTTAATTAACTTAAAATTAGAAACGAGTGTAATCGAGTTCAAAATAATGAGAATGGAATTACACTTCACTATGAAGTTCAAGAGAAAAAAAAAAACTTGAGCTCCAATTATTCATTCTTGGGTTCGTCATGAATTAATCTACTAATCTAATGACAAAAAAAAAAAAAAAAGAACCTATAGAAGTTCATAATCTTACAATGACTTTAGATTTCATTTATAAGAACAGAACTGCAGAAGCAAAATCTAAATATAAACAATTACAATTAAGATCGACTTAAATTGCATCATCAGTAGCAAAATGTCCAGTCCATGTCTGATCATTTCCACCTCACAGCAACAAATTTTTTACAGTGTATCCTTTCAGGTCTAGAGAAGCTAATCAAATTGAGAAGTCTCGTCTGTTTTTCCAATCATTTATCCCACTAATCTTTATAGCAGCTGATATCGGCATGGATGATCAAGTCGATCAAAAAACGAAACAACTTGAAGCAAAATTTTTCTTATATTGAATAAACTTAAGCCCCCAATATATAGATGAAGAAAAGAAGGGTCTTTAGATTTGTTGTTCTACCACAACTCTGCATCATCAAGCAGCATTACAATTTAAAAAGAGCCAACTGCCTATGATGACCTTATGCTTACCTCCAGCTCCATTTCTGCAATTTTTTAGTGCAAATTTATATCTTTATCCTTGCGTCTTCTACAAACTCAACTGCCCTAAACCAATTACTTCCTGTACAATGTCCAACACAATTCCCCAAAGTTGAAATGGGGAAGTAGTAGTTATTTTCTAGACAAGGTCATGAGCTCCTTCCCACGTCTTTGCCAGTAAATTCTCCTCCTCCGAAAGAAGCTGCCGCAGCAGCCACATCCAGGCCACTACCAATAGATGTAATTAGAGCTGATAGGCCACTACTAGGGCTTCCACCAGCAGCCATTCCCAATCCAAGAAAATCAAGGGTAGTTTGCTTAGGACCAAACATAGAAGGAGTTCCCATCATTAATTCTTTCAACCCAGAACTTTCATCACAGGGTAAACCAAGTCCCAGCCCTGCAGTAACTGCAGTATTCTCAGGCTCTACTTGCCTGTGGCCCCATTGCATATTGTCTTGCTGTGCAGATGAAGAAGACGATGACACAATCCCAAAACCACGTAGCAACGATGCATTTGTAGCAGCAGCACTCATTTGAGCAGCTTTTTGTAATAATGCAGTTGCAGACATTGCTGGTTGAGGTGGAGGCGCATATTGCCTTCGTTCTTGCACTGCAGTACCAAATATTGATGATCCATGATTGGTGGAGAGACAGAGAGAAATGGGTTCATTACAGGATAATGGAGCAAGGTCAGCCGGGCGATCAGGCTGAGCCATGGCCCGAATTAGGTCAGTAAATGCAGGGGTTTGCTGTGGTTGTAAGCTTCCAGATGCAGTTGAAGAAGCAAACAAACTAGCAAAGACACTACTGCTGGTGCTGCCATTACTGCTTGAGCTGGTGCTACTGCTACAGCTACCGTTTAAACCTGCAGTTGCCATTGCAGGTGCTGGTGCCTCTTCTAAAATTGGAGTGGGATCATCTGGCAACTCTGCATTAGTAAAGCAAACGGGGAAAAAGGGAAAAAGAGAAATGGTCACTTAAAACATACTGTCATGGAAAGTTAGGCCTTTTCTTTATAAAAAAAACTTTTAGAGGAAAAAAGCAGAGTCAATAATGGTTCCCTTTCACTAATCTAAAACCCACATCTCTTTCTTTTTTGCTTTTGAAGCATTTGTTTTCTTTATCAAGATTGCGCAAACTAAATCTCACAGTTTGGAAGAAAGCTTATTTTTCTTGCGTTCTTTAGCTTTACTAAAACACACATAAACCTTGCTATTTAACTCAATAAAAACAAAGATCAATAACCGACAAAAACTACTAGACTCCAAGATCTAAAGAAAGACGCATGCAAACAACAAAGCTTTCTTGATTATTAAGACAAAAATCACAACCGACAAAAATTCAAACGGAAAATTTGGAAGCTTTCCAAATTCGGGACAATATTTTACCTGGACTATCAGTGGGCGAAAGAGAGGAAGATACTACACCAACTGATTGAGATAGAGCTGGTGGAGCAGGAGCTGTAGTAATTGTTAGCGGTGGTGATGGCGGCAGCGGCGGAGATGGATCAACCTGTGATTTCGGCTCCGATTCTGGATTGGGATTTGGATTCACAGCAGCCATATTCTGTGTTTGCGGCTGTGGCTGTGCCCTGGCGCTTTCCTCAGCTAAAGCATCACAAAAGGCTCTGTGTGTGATGAAGCTATCCCTCCTTCAAAACAATAATAGAACTAACTTCAAATACCCAAACCCACCTAAAAATTGATAATCCAGAATCAAATTGGAAAATAAAAAACCTTGAAAATAGAGTTCCACAATCGCATTTGTATTCTCTGGTGCCACAAATCTTTGAGTGAGCTTTCCAATCGGATTGAACTGCATATTTTTTCGAACACTTGTCGCATTTCCACTTCTTTTCCCCATGTTTCCTGCAAAAATGCTTCTTTATCCCAGTAAGATCGCCCAGAGCTCTAGATGGATCATGGTGAACACAAGTCGGTTCAGGACACACATAAACTCTCTTCTTGACTTCCTTGCTTGATCTCTGCCTCAGTTTCCATGGTAGATTATGGCCTCGACGATGAAGCTGCAAGTTTTGGTCCCTTTGAAATCCTTTATTGCAAATTTCACAAACAAATCGGTTCGTAGCCAAAAGGGTTTTCGGAGACAGAGCAATCACCTCTGCATCTGGATCTGCAAGATTGAATTTTTTTTTTTTAATTAAGCAAGAAAAGGGACTATCAAAATCTCAACAATTCTAACTTCTTATTCTTTTATATTACCTGGCATTCCAGGGAGGTTCCGCTTTTTCTTGCCGGTGGCTGTTAATTTGGGGGGCGGATGCTGGTTGCCAGAGGAAGAGACGCTAGCTTCACCAGAAGCCGTAGACGAATTATCTAAATCGACCGGCATGAGTACTAGATATCGAAAATAAAATAACAGAGTAGAAGTAGATCAAAAGCTAGTGAATGAAAGAGAAGAAAAAAGTGAAAAATCTAGGCCATTTATCTCAGAATTTAAAAGAAACAAGCTACTGGACAAAAAAAAAATTATCTTAGAATTTCAATTTACTTTTGGAGACAAAGTTCCTTTTTTCTTCTAGGGTTTCGTTTCTCTCTCCTTCTCTCACAGCGACCAGTCAATCTGCTCTCTTTTTTAACCCACCTACCAGCTCTTATGAATAATACCTGACCCAAAAATTCACATTAACCACAGGAAACCCAATGATTAAACCCAAAGACTGCTGCAAGCTACAGTCCTCTAACTCAGAATCACTTATCAAAACAGAGCAAACCGGAAAGCTGATCGCCGGCCAGTTCTTCGATCAATAGTTAATTATTGAAAAAAAAAACACTACTCAGAATCTAGAACTACGAAAAAAAGCAAAATCCAAATCAGAAATGGGCGGCAGTGTTTATAAGACTGCTTTAAAAAGAGAAAAGAACAGAAACAGGGAGGCTTCGTGTGAAAGCTTTATGGAGAGAGAGAGAGAGAGAATGGCCAAGTCTTTGGTCTTCGATCTCACTTTTCAGAGACAAAATAAATAAATAAAAGCTGTGGTTAGTGTTTCTAATCAAAAGGTTTATAATTTTAATTTTAATTTATTCAAAGAAAGCCTGATTGACAAATGTATTTGTTTTTCTTTTCTTAATCAAGGTTTTATTTTTTATTTTTTTATTATATTAATAAATAATTATTTTAAAAATAACCATTGTTTAATTTTTTTAATTTAAAATAATTTGTTTAATTATCTTAGAAATTATAAAAAGTAATTTCCAAAACTATTTATAGAGGGTAAATGGTGTATTTTTAAATTATTTTTAAGAAAGAATTAATTTTAATTAAAGAATAAATTAATTAATTATAAAATATTTTTATTAAATAAATTTTAATTATAATTAATTATTGATTTAGCTTCTTGTCATTTTTAATTACAAACAAGGGGAATTATCGTGCACTTGTCGTTTTCAGACACAAAGTGTCATATAATAACATTCCGTCGTTTAGTGGAGTGTTCGAATTCGTTTTCTTGTGTGTTTGTTTGCTTAGGAGTAGAAGAAGCTTATAAGTAATTGACCATGTATCCAATAGTCCAAGTGTCTTTTGTAGGAGTTCATTGTTAATGCATTTGATACGTGGCATGAATTAGTGAAGTTAAGCATGTTTGGTTGATACCCTAAATGATAAAATTAATTATTTTCTCAACTACCAAACATGAGGTGTCAGATTCAATTAGATGTTGGATTAATAGAAAGCCATGTGGCTTTGTTTTTAGTTTATTTGTTTGTTTCGTTCTATGTATGCTTTTGAGTGAAAATCTTTTGGTTCGGGATGTTCATTATCTTCCTTGGCCTT
Organism: Aleurites moluccanus; assembly: GCA_948193065.1. NCBI lineage: Eukaryota > Viridiplantae > Streptophyta > Magnoliopsida > Malpighiales > Euphorbiaceae > Aleurites > Aleurites moluccanus. Next base: position 4,587 of record CANXYC010240691.1, on the reverse strand, counting down.
CACAAGAATGACGATGGGTTATTCTCTCTTCAAACAACCATTAGATAATATTAAGCTTTTTTTAGGAGAAAATGTTAAATTACCCCTTTTTTCAATTTTTTTATAAGTTTTTTTTTTCTTTGCTCATTAGGGTTTAATTTTTTTGTAGCTTTCATAATGAATATGTTCATTATCATTAGAAATGAAAATAAATCGGATTAATAAAAAATCAAATTGAATAAGATAAATTCAATTTGGTTCGATTTAATTTTTTTTTTTTATAATTTTAGTCTATTAATTTGTTTTTTTTTTAAATTATAGTAATTGAACTAATTGAAATATATATATTTAATAATTATATATTTATTTTATTAAAAATCGAACTAACCAAATAACCGAATAGAAGTCAATTCAATTTGGTTTGGTTAATTTTATAAAAAATTTTGTTATAAAAAATATATTAAGGATATGACTTTTGAAAATTTGAATATTGTTTAAAATTTAAATTCGAATAATTAATATGTTTAATTTAAAAAATAATTTATAAATAAATAAGTTAAATATAAAAATATATTTTTAACTCGTTAAAATAATAATAATATTTATTGATACGTAAATTATTAAAAAATATTTTTGACCTAGTAAATTTTTTTCTAAAAAAAACTTCTATTATGATTTTGGAACGAGAAATCAAATCAACTCTACAACTTCTATTTAAATATCAAATGGAATTTATGGTTATTATTTAAATTATAGATTGAATAAATAAATTCTGTGTGAAACTTTAAATGAAAAAATTCATTGGCATATACTCAATTTCTCTTTGTATTTCTTATCAATTGGGATCTATCATACACCATTTTATCTAGTTATAAAGTCTTGTTATATGAATTTCAAATATCAATTTCACCATTTCTATTTGTTTTATCTTTCTTTATGAGAATAATATTTAAATAATTAGTTTAAACTAATAACTAATTAGTAAACAAACAACGATATATGGAGGGGAACACTATAATTAGATGGTGAATAAAATCATATATCATAATGAGAGACATGCAATTATGGCATAGTTTTCAAAAGTGAAAAAGAAAGAAATTTAATAATAGATTGATATTGACAAAACATGGATTATGATGCCTTCTACAACTTGATCTTCTTCGAGGATTAAAACTAGTATGTGAAATGCTACATTAAAAAAAATAATAATAATTAAGAGTCATTTTAAGAACTAATAATCCCATTATACTTGGACTCAATGGCATTGATTTTATATGTATTGTCTCAAAAGATAAATTAATAAAATTAGAGAGGTCAATATTAACAGAGAAGGAATTTATATATTTTTTGATTTGAATTGTACAATGAAGACTGATATTTATACAAGAGACTGAAAATTAAAAAAGAAAAGAAAAGTTGTCAATGCAAAAGGAAAGAAAAGCTGTCAAAGTTGTGATACACATTCTAAAAATACATTCTAAAAAACTGCTTATTTACATCACAGAATCAAGGCTACTGATGCCATTGATTCCTATAATCACGTTAACACCCCCTCTCAAACTCAAGATGGTATAGTGGATGCCAACTTGAGTTTGCTCAGTAAATCTTGAAAACGCGTGGGAGGATGGGTTTTGGTGAAGATATCAGCTGCTTGGTTAGTAGAGGAGACGAGAATCAAAAGTATGGTGCCCTGAGTAACATGATGACGAACAAAATAACAATCAATTTCAATGTGTTTGGTACGCTTATAAAAAACATCATTATGAGAGATTTGTATAGCACTTATATTATCACAATGAAGCATAGTAGCAGAAGATTGTTTGACACCCATATCAGTTAATAACCAGCGTAACCAAAGTAATTCAGATGTAGCATCAGCTAGAGCACGATACTCAAACTCTTTGCTGGAACGAGCAACGACTGTTTGCTTTTTGCTATGCCAAGAGATAAGAGAATCTCCTAAGAAAAAACAATAACCAGTGGTAGAACGACGATCTGTGGGATCACCAGCCTAATCAGCATCAGAATAGCCAGTTAACTCCAAAGAGGAGTGAGCAGAAAAATGTAGACCATGAAAAAGTGTGCCTTTATTATATCAAAGTATTCGAAGGACTGCAGAAAAATGTGATGAGTGAGGGGCAGACATGAACTGACTGACCAAGTAAACTGCATATGAGATATCAGGTCGAGTAACAGTGAGATAAACAAAACTACCAACAAGTTGTCGATATAAAGTAGGATCATCAAGAGGAGTAAGTTTGCAATTAAGTTCCAAGGGGGTTGATATAGTTTTACCATCAGTAATGCCCGCTCGAGAAAGTAGATCAGATGCATACTTAGCTTGAGAAAGATAATAGCCTTCAAAATTATGAGAAACTTCAAGACCCAAAAAATAGCTGAGATTACCAAGGTCCTTCATTTCAAAATGTTAACTGAGGAATGTTATAATTCGGAGAGACCAGATATATCATTACCTGTTATTATCATATCATCAACATAAAGTAGCAGAAGTATAATACCATGGTCAGTTCGACGAATGAACAATGCAGAATCATGTGGACTAGAGATAAATCTAAGTTGAGCAAGAGTAGAACTAAATTTGGCAAACCAGGCCCGAAGAGCTTGTTTTAATCCATACAAAGCTCATCGAAGCTTGCAGACTTTATGGGGAGAATGATAACCAGGGGGAGGATGCATATACACCTCTTCTGACAAATTACCATGAAGGAAAGCATTTTTAACATCCATCTGGAGAAGCTTCCATTTACGAACTGCAGCAATAGCTAATAGACTACGAACTGATGTTAATAAAGCCATTGGAGCAAAAGTTTCTTCATAGTCTATCCCATATTCTTGAGTGTAACCTTTGGCTACTAAGTGAGCTTTATAGCACTCAACGGACCCATTAGAACGAGTCTTGATTTTATAAATCCATTTGCAACCAATAGGGGATTTGTTAGGAGGAAGATCGACTAAGTCCCAGGTATGAGTTTTCTCTAAAGCCTGAAGTTCTTCAGTCATAGCTTGCTGCCAAAGAGGGTCAGTACTTGCCTCACGATAAGAGCAAGGCTCATGAAGGGTTGTAATAGCAGAATAACAATGGAAATCAGTAAGGTAATGAGGAGTTTCTCTTACTCGGGTAGAACGACGAAGAGTGGTGTCAAGGATAGGTGTAGGTACAGGTGCAGGATCAACAGCTGGAACAGGATCAATAGGAGCAGGTAGGGAAGGCCTACTATTGAGCATATCATAATTACCTGTGTCAGAACTTGGAAACAACTCAATTGAGGAATCAGTGAAAATCATAGAGTCAATATTGATAGAGTGGTGAAATTTAGAAAGAGATGAGAATATGGTATTTTCCCAGAAGGTAACATGACGAGATATGCGAAGTTTATTTGTAATAGGATCCCAACAACGATACCCTTTGTGTTCAATTTCATACCCAAGAAAATAATATAAACGAGCACGAGGTTCTAATTTCGTACGTTCATGGGGTTGTAAAAGAACAAAATAGGCACAACCCAAAGGTTTAAGGATGGAATAGTCAGGAGGCTTACCAAACAATTTTTCAAAAGGGGATAAATTTTGGAGAACTAAAGTAGGAACTCTATTAATGTTGTAGACTACAGTAAAAGCTGCTTCGCCCCAAAATTTTCTTGGACAAGAGGCAGAAAGAAGAAGAGCACGAACAAAATCAAGTATATGACGATGTTTTCGTTCAGCTCATCCATTTTGTTGGGAAGTGTGAGGACAAGAATGTTGAACCAAAGTACCTTGTTGACTGAGAAATTGGAGTGAAGAAGAATCCCGATATTCCATAGCATTATCTGTTCGAAGAATTTTAATAGTACAAGAGAATTGAGTTTTAATCATTTTAGCGAATGAAGTGTAAATTTGAGGTAACTCAGATCAGTTTTTCAAAAAATATATCCATGTAAAATGAGAATAATCATCAATAAATAACATAAAATAACGAAAACCATTTATTGAAGAAACAGGGGAAGGACCCCAAATGTTAGAATGAATTAAGCCAAAAGGACTATCTGAAATGGAATTACTAAGATTAAAAGACAATGCTGGTTGCTTTGCAAGCTGACAATTTAAACAATTAAATGACTCAAACTTTGTAGATCCTAACAAGCCATGATAAATTAAAGGCTGAATTTTACTAGCTGAGGCATGACCAAGACGAAGATGCCATTGGTGAATAGAAGAGTTGGTAGTTGTAGCAGCAGACACAAATTTCTGAGGAAGATGGAGAGAGACAAGCTCAAATAATCGACCCACCCTGTGACCCGTCCCAAGAATCTGTCCCGTTTGTGGATCCTATACCTGACAACAAGAAGGGAAAAAGTTAACATTCAGTCCTTGTTCACATAACTGACCAATAGAGATAAGATTGAGGGCTAAGTTAGGGGTACAGTAGGTTTCAGGAAGACTAAGATTGGAGGTAGATGCATGACCAGTATGAGTGATATTCATTTTACTACCATTGGCAGTGTGGATCGGTGGCAAGAAAGAAATCGGTGATGTGGGAGACAATAGTTTAACATTATTAGTCATATGGTTACAACAAGCAGAGTCAAAAAGCCAATGAGAGTTACC